>OZ025289.1:177234079-177336689 GCA_964019185.1 Maratus speculifer | reverse complement strand
TACAGTCTACTTGCTTTTTCTTTTAGTTTTTCTTTTTAATTTAGTACACCTCCGTACATTTGGTCCGTCGAGCCGGAGGTATGAACGAATCAGTGTCTTTTCTATTGAATTAAATATTGCATTTATCGAATTTCGTCAACAAGACGAATAATGTCGGAAACTGAGATAAAAGCATTGAACAGAAGGCGAGGGAATATCAAGGCCCAAGTCACCAGAATATTTAACGCAACGGATGGAAAAACATTTAATTTATCCGAATGGAAAGCCCACCTGGATTTACTGTCGAAAACAGAAGAAAAGTTTGAAGCTCTTAAACTAGAGTATTATAGAATAATAGAGGAAGAAAAGTTGGAAGAAATTGAAAAAGCACTCAGTCAACTGGACGAGGATATTCTAAAACTAGAAGTAAGCTTAAAATCCTCTATTAATGCTTATTATGAAAATACTGATTCTAATAAAAAATCTATTGAACAGGACCAAGCTAAAACGTCTAGCATTAAGCTACCTAGGGTCATATTGCCGGTTTTTAGTGGCAGAATTGAAGAATGGTCCGTATTTAAAAGTACATTTAACGAGCTTATTAATGATAATTCAAATTTAAAAGATAATGAAAAATTATTTTATTTGCGTTCTGCTTTGACTGGTGAAGCGAGGAGTTTGCTTACACCAGATGAAAATTATGTTTCACTTTTCAATGCGTTAGAACAAAGATACGAGAATAAAAGAGTTATGGTAGATTGTCATATAAAGAATATTTTAAATCTTTGTGTAATTAAACAGGAATCCGCTAAGGATCTCCGCATTTTATTGGATAACGTGAAGAAAAATTTAAGGGCTTTAAAGATCTTAAAGTATGATAGAGATAATTTCTCGAACGCAATTTTGCTGAATATTATTCTAAATAAACTAGATAACGAAACTCGTAAACAATACGAACTAACATTAAAGGATAATGAGGTGCCTAATTTTGATGAATTTTTAGAATTTCTTGAGCGAAGATGTCAAATCTTAAATAGTATAAGTTCTAATGTATCCTCTAAATATACTGCAAAATCCTTATTCATAAAAACAAACAAACCTCAAAGTAAATGTTGCGTAATTTGTAAAACCGAAAACCACCCCTTATATCATTGTGTTAAATATAAAAATATGAAGTTAAGTGAGCGAATTAACCTTGTTAAGAAAAATAAACTTTGCTTCAATTGTTTAAGTTCAGCCCACCTCATTAATTATTGTAATTCAAAAAGCACTTGTCATGTTTGCAAGAGCGCAAGCCATCATTCATCATTACATAATTATACAACACCAGTAAACAATCCTATAAACAATCTCCCATTACATGAAACAATAAATAGCAATTTTGTTTCGGAAGATTTATCACAAAACGAAACTACTGCTCATTCATTTTTTTCATATGAAAATGATAATAATAAATCTGTTTTAATTAGCACTGCAATAATTTATTTGACAGATGTAAATGGCATCAAAATTCCTTTCAGGGCAATATTAGATTCCGCATCTCAGAATTGTTTTTGTACATTTAAAGCAGCACAAATATTAGGCTTGAAAAAGGAGAAAATAAATATTCCTGTAAGTGGAATAAATAAATTGCCTATTTACATTAAATCTAGAATCAAATCGAAGTTGTCAAATAAAATGAATAGTGCCAGTTATGATATTGAGTTATTAATCGTTCCAAACATTTGTGACTTCACGCCCTCGAAAAAGATAAACATATCAGATTTAAAAATTCCAGCAAATATTTGTTTAGCGGATAAAAAATTTAACATTCCAAGCAGTGTGGAGATAATTATCGGTGCTGAACTGTATTTTTCTCTTTTAAATGAAGAAAAAATAAAGTTAGGCAATAATTTATATTTGCAATCAAGTATTTTTGGATATTTAGTATCTGGGTGTATTTATGACAAAACAGTAAATAATAATAATACTAATTATTGTTTCTTAACAAAAAATCTTGAATTACTTAATGACACTTTGAAGTCTTTCTGGGAAATTGAAGAAGTACAAAATTTAAAACCCTGTAACAGTGAGGAATTAGAATATTGTAATGATCACTTCGATAAAACGCACTTCAGAAAACCGGATGGTAGGTTTGTGGTCACGATGCCGTTTAAACCACAGGTTTTAGAACCCGATTTGGGAAATTCCAAAAATCTTGCTTTGAAAAGATTAAACTCTCTGTGGCAACGTTTAGATCGAGATCCTGTTATGAAAAATTTATACACAGAATTTATTAAAGAATATAGAGATTTAAATCACATGCATGAAATAAAAGAAAACACGAACTTTAATGATGGCTATTACTTACCACATCATGGCGTTTTACGACCCTCTAATAAAACCACAAAACTACGCGTCGTTTTTGACGCTAGTGCCAAGTCAACCAACGGAAAATCTTTGAACGATTTATTATGTAAGGGTGGAGTTCTGCAAGATGATCTTTTTTCGATATTAATTAGATTTAGAAAGCATATTTATGCTTTTACTGCGGATATTAAACAAATGTTTAGGATGATAGAAATAAATCCATCCCAGTACAAATATTTAAAAATTTTGTGGAAAGACAGTATGTCATCCCCGGTTAAGGTATTTCAGCTAACAACAGTTTCGTATGGAACATCTTGTGCTCCCTACTTAGCCACCAAAGTATTACAACAATTAGCTCTAGATGAGAAAAAGGAATTCCCGTTAGCATCGAAAATTGTTTTGAAGGACTTTTATATGGATGATTGCCTATCGGGCTCATCCAATTTAGAAGAATTCAGATTAATGAAATCGCAATTAACTGAACTCCTCCTAAAGGGAGGGATGGTTTTACACAAATGGTGTACCAATGAGGTCCAATCTACTGATAATCACATGTTTCCCCTGGACAGAAATTCTGAAGAAATAACTGTTAAAACATTAGGGATGTTGTGGAACAGTTTCAATGATACGTTTAGGTATAAAGTTAATATCAACACAAAGAGTGATTTCACAAAAAGAGATGTACTTTCGCAAATTGCCCGCATTTATGATCCTCTCGGTCTCTTAGGGCCAGTGATTGCTAAAGCAAAAATTTTCATGCAGGAGCTATGGCTTCTTAAAATAGAGTGGAATGAGAAGCTGCCCTCTCATGTCGTCAAACTATGGGAAACCTTCCTCGAAAGTCTTAAAGAACTGGAATCCATTGAAGTACCAAGATGCTTCCTAGCTGTGAACCAATCAGTGGTGCTAAATGGTTTCGCAGATGCTTCTTCCAAGGCTTATGGCGCAGTGATATACATGCAAACATCTAATTCTAGTGAAACCATCAGTTACTTATTATGTAGAAAATCCCGCGTGTGTCCAACCAAAGTAATAACAGTGCCACGTCTCGAACTGTCAGCATGTCTTCTTCTGGCTAACCTCACTAACAAGGTCTTAAATTCATTAGATAAACAAGTAGCTTCAATAAATTTATTTTCTGATTCAACTATTGCTTTAGCTTGGATAGACACTGCTCCTCATCTCCTGAAAACGTTTGTGGGAAACCGCGTTGTGCAAATTAAGGAACAAACTAAGAACTTTCCATGGTTTCATATTCCGTCAAAACACAATCCAGCTGACTTGATATCAAGAGGTGCAAGTGTGGAAAACCTGTCTTCTAACCAGTTGTGGTGGCATGGCCCGCCTCTTTCAATTCTTGAAGAAACAATAGCAAAAACTGACTCTAATATAAGTGACATTAAAGATGAACATTATTCTAGTGAGCTTAAAGCTCCCAGCAACTTGACATTCGCTATTCATAATGACTCTAATTTCTGTGATAATTTAATTAATCTTAGCAATAATTTCCAAAAATTAATTAGAATTTTAGCTTATATTTTCAGATTCATACATAAATGTAAAAAAGCAACATCTGCAACCGGCCCTCTGTTGCTGGAGGAATTAAGAAAGGCAGAGGTTTATTTAATAAAAAATGAACAGGTAAAGTATTTCAAAAATGAAATTTCGGCCCTCCAAGCGGGATCTTCGGTTCATCGCGCAAGTAAGTTAAAATTCTTAAATCCCTTTTTAGATGGAGATAGCTTATTGAGGGTGGGAGGAAGATTAGCAAAATCAAATTTGAATTTTGACCATAAACACCCCATTATACTTCCGGCGAGCTGTCGCTTGACGAAAATAATTTTTCAATATTATCATAAACGAGATTTTCATGTAGGACCCCAATCTCTTTTGAACACAGTGCGTCAAAAATATTGGCCGCTTAGTGGCAGAAATATTGCGCGTAAAATTGTACATGAGTGTTTACAATGCTTTAAAATTAAACCTATAACGGCTAGTCAAATGATGGGGGATCTCCCTCCTGAAAGAATAGTGCCCAGTTCCCCATTTTCAAATGTGGGATTAGATTTAAGTGGGCCTTTTGAAATAAAATATAAAGGTCAAAGAAAGGGTACTTTTCAGAAAATCTATGTTGCCATATTTGTATGTATGGTCACTAAAGCTGTGCACTTGGATTTTGTCTCAGATTTGACATCCGAGGCTATAATAGCGACTCTAAAAAGATTCTTCGCTCGTCGTGGGAAAAGCTCTGTAAACTTTAGCGACAATGCTACAAATTTCGTTGGGGCTTCAGCAGAACTAAAACATTTACGTAGACTTGTTACGAGTGGTGAAGTTTCGAACTTTTTAGCTTCTGAAGGTATTAACTGGAAGTTCTCCCCTCCTAGGGCGCCAAATTTTGGTGGCCTTTGGGAGGCAGGAGTCAAATCTTTCAAATACCACTTAAAAAGAGCTGTGGGTTCAGCTCATCTCACGATCGAGGAATTCCTGACAGTTATCACACAGATAGAGGCTATTTTAAATTCGCGACCGCTTTGTCCTTTGTCAACAGATCCTGACGATCTTCAGGTGTTGACTCCTGGTCACTTTCTCATAGGAAAGCCTCTTAATTTAATTCCAGAACCCAATTTAAGTGAGGTCAAAGATAATTTGCTAAATAAATGGCAAAGGACTCAAAAATTAACGCAGTTAATATGGAAACGTTGGCAGAATAATTATCTGAGCCAGTTACAAGAAAGAAACAAGTGGCTATTTAAAAAGCCTAATATTCTGCCAGGAATGCTAGTTTTGCTTAAGGACTCACAATTACCCATTTGCACTTGGTCACTAGGCCGCATTAATAAGGTTTTCCCAGGCGCGGACGGGATAGTCAGGGTAGTTGAAGTTCGTACCGCTAAGGGTAATTTTAAACGACCTATTTCAAAAATAAGTATATTACCCATTGAGGACAACATCATAGATCCTAAACTTTAAATGTGCTTTATTATGTATTAATTTTTCATGTATTATTTGTGTTTATTTATTTTATTTATTTATTTTTGCTTATAATCTGTATCATATTGTATTGTTACTTGTATTGCATATGTATCTTGAAATATAAAAATATTTCAACGCCGGGCGGGATGTTCCGCTTCTGTATTGTGTTCTTGTAACATCGCCTTGGCGATAAACACAGCCCACGCCAATTATACGCCAATCGGCAATTTACTGTAACCCTGCTCACGTGTTGTGTGACGCAGTGGATTGAGAGAAACAGTCTCTTAGCAACAAGCTCTAATACTGCAACAAGCAGCGACTCTTAGAAAAATAAACATTCCATTAAATTTACAGTCTACTTGCTTTTTCTTTTAGTTTTTCTTTTTAATTTAGTACACCTCCGTACAATTGGCATATCCAACTAGTTTATACTTGATAAGTAAAGCATTTAAAAAAATGCGGTGCCAACTGAATAAAACTTGTATAAAGGAATCATTCCCAAAAGGAAGTAGAAGTCTCCACAAAAATCTTGTGATTGATTGAGACATTTCAGAATGTTTTTTGCATGTCCAAATTAAAAAAAAAATATTTTGTAGCTGCAGATTAAAAAAAGTAAGTTATTTATAAGGCATCTATTTTGATCTCTTTTTATTTTGTTTATTTTTTGCAAGACCTACGTTTATTTAGTTGAGTAATACGAATTTAGAATTTGCAGTGTTTTGTCTTTTGTTATTTTTTATCAATTTTCAAAATGTTAATGCAACAAATGTAAATGCTATAGGCAAAATAGAATTTTTCATATGACAGAAGTGAAGATCACAATCAGGAATTGCTAAAAAAGAAAAAAAAAGATTGAAAACAAAATAAGAAGTGTTATGCAATAGAAAAAATTGTTAAATTATGTCCTTCAATAAAAACGGGCAAAATCAAAATAAATAATATTATGAAATATAAAATTAAGCATCGATCGAAAAAATACTATCAAAGAAAAGTTTTCGCGAACATCGTAAGGGGGATATTTTACTTCAGTGTACTCATGGCAAAACTTGGCAAAATAGAAATAAGTTTTTCATATGACAGAAATGAAGATCACAATAAGGAATAACTTTTAAAAGAAAAGATTGAAAACAAAATAAGAAGTGTTATACAATAGAAAAAACTGTTAAATTATGTCCTACAGTAAAAACGGGCAAAATCAAAACAAATAAACTCGATCGACCCGATGTTACATGGCCTTTCAATAAAAAAGTTAGTTCTCACTTACCAGGTTGTTTGTTGAAAAGACTAATTTAGGTTGTAATATATTACTCTGATCCTATGTTAAAAATATACTTATTACGTTGCGATAAAAAATTCCATACATATATTTAATTGCATACAGACATGAGGAAATAAAAATATGTCACTCAGCACACAGTTCAATTGGGTACACTGAACTGCAGTATTCCCGTTCTAAGATTACCCAACTAAATAAACCTACTGTCATCTTTAGAAATTAAAATAAGTAAAATAATGTATCAATAGCTGTACTTAATTTATAAAATAACTTAAACTTTCTAAACTACACTACAAACAGCGAACGCGAGCATACCACGCTAACGTTTAGAGACAGTAACTACAGTCTTCTCTCATTGGTTCTGTGTCCTGCGCAAGCGCATTTGAAGTGATCTGGTCGGATCTGTGGAAGCACGAATGCGTAGAGACCAGTTTTAGTGTGCTGAATAAAAACGCTACTGTTTTAATATATAAGATTCTTCTTTATGAATCTGGGTACTTATATAAATTGATCTCTTTGATTGTTGCAATAGTTTCATTCTTTCCATTTTAGTGTTTTACAGCAGGTTACATCTAACCAACCTGTAATCCCTTCCTGCATTGAAGTCATTGAGAATGCTGCAGTCTTAAAAAAGATACATTTTGTTGGTCAAGATGTAGTCTATTTCACTTGTTGAGCAATTTGCACAATGCCACAACCATTGAAAAATGAATTCATGATACACAACTGTTCAAATAGGGGAAGATGGGGATACTTGAGCCATTTTTTGAATTTTAATTTTTTTTTAATTTTTTATAATTTCTTATAATAAAATAAAATATTAAAAATGAAAATTTGATATTTTTTCTTCAACTGAAAACCACTTTCTATTAATTTTGAACTATTTTTCTATGTGTAAAAAATGTTTATTTTTTGTTTTACATGGTGGCTCAAGTATCCCCATGGGAGGGATACTTGAGCCACTACGGAAAAATACCTACAAAAGTAATTTTTTTCGCTTTATTTTTGCACAAACATTTTACAGAATGATAAATTATGAAACATAAAGTCCTTCCAAACCAACTGAGAAAACAAAGTTAGTAATACGATCATTTTTTTGTCGTTAGAACTGGTTGTCAAATGATAATTTCAACTTGAGTTATAACGACGGTAGAAACACCCTCAGTTCAGAGCCATTTAAATTTGGAATCTGCTATTCTTCGGGCAAATTTCATTTTCAAAATATTAAGTGCTTATCCAACAAATATTTTTAGTTTTCTTTCTGGCATATTTTATTAGTAACCTACCATCAATAGAAGGTTTTCTTTTCACATCATCACCATCATTGGCAAAATTTTCCTCTAATGATAATGTCGAACTCATGCTTTTAATTTAGTAGCTGTCGGAATTTAAGCCAGATGTATCATTCTACTATTTCAAACACTTTTTTGATTTCACAGGAAAACATTTTGTCTTCCTCTTTGCCTCCATGCAGGTAAGTTTGAACTGGGATTTTTGTTGCTTTTCTTGTTTTTTGTGCGCTCTTTTTACCAATTTTTCTTCAATTTTCTTAGTTAAAAAAATTACAGCAACAGAGGTTACGATTTCAATATAAGATATTAATCTTAATATGTTATATTAAAAAAATGAATATTTTAATATGTTGGACCTAACTAATTAAAGTATTAGAGATTATAGCCTGTAAAACAGTTTTAAAAAGTTATTTTAATTTAATAAAAGTGAAATTAAAAACTATGTTTACATTTATCTAGACAGGCTATTTTGCTAGTCAAAATGAAAATTAAAATGGATATTTTCATTTAAAAAAATATACATTTTTAAACATTTTTAAGTCGTTATTTTTTTAAGAAAAATAAAATAAAATGAAAAATTATTCTCTCTTTTATCCAGAAAAAAATCTATTAGTGAATATAAGGAAGGAATTTTATTTTTTGTTTGCTTCTCCTATGTTTAATTTCTAGTGGGGAGGGTTGAGATATGGCTCAAGTATCCCCACTCTCACTGGCTCAAGTATCCCCACTACCACTAGTTTTGTTTCCCAGAGTTTTACTAAATAAAGCATGCAGCTATTAGAACTATTTTAGATTCAAAATATAATTAAAATTATGCTTATTAAATTTATGTATATAGTTGCAACTTTAAACAAAACTTTGATTACAAAAAAACAAAAAAACCATGTACCCAAAAATTTACTTAAGATAGGGAAAAGACAACTATTGATCACTATACTTTCAAAATGGTACCAAGATGTGTGATTTCTTTTTTACATGTTCAGAACTATAAATGTGTTAACATATTGGCAGTTTTAGAAAGAAAAATTAACCAACTGTAGAGATAATAGGGGTGGCTCAAGTATCCCCTATGCTCAAGTATCCCCACTCTCCCCTATATAGTTGCAACTTTAAACAAAACTTTGATTACAAAAAAACAAAAAAACCATGTACCCAAAAATTTACTTAAGATAGGGAAAAGACAACTATTGATCACTATACTTTCAAAATGGTACCAAGATGTGTGATTTTTTACTGTAGAGATAATAGGGGTGGCTCAAGTATCCCCTATGCTCAAGTATCCCCACTCTCCCCTATATATATTACTAAATAATTATAATTACTACATTAATATATATATATATATATATATATGTATATATATATATACATATATATATAATATTCCATAAAATATTTCTGAAAGTATCGATATATTTTTAAGAGAAATATAAATCATCATAATAAAAGAGGGCATATATATGTGTAAAATCTGCTCTAAACTATTTAATTACCACGAACATTTGATTTCGTGCAATCGTGTAGCTTATGATGACAAGGCACAGAACGATAATCTTTCGGCATTTCCCACTATATACAATACAGATGAAGACATTAGACATAAGACGAAATCCTTTTTTGAAAAAAAAAAAAAAAAACTCCTTCATTTGTGTTTCAAAGCATCGTAACAATTATACTTATTAGTCCAGTTTAAACTTTAACGACTTTAAACACTACCGTTATAATGATACCGAAATAATAATAAAAAAGATGTTATCGAAGTAGAGATTCACATATTAAACGTAGTACTGCACCATGTGAAAAATGAACACACAGATCAACTAGTCGTTGGGGGCCACCGTAATACTTACCCATCATGTATAGGAATATGAATATAAAACAAGTGAAAACTATTTATACAATGCATCGCAATTCCAAAACAAAATTTAAATATTGATAATATGTATAGTAATGCTCTGTTTATGAATTGCTGATGTACCAATTTCGACAAATTATATAAAACGTCAAACTACTCAAGTAATACCAAACTACGTAAAAGAAACATCCTTATAACGCCAAAAATAATAATAATATAAACTATGAGTTTACTGCGTTGGATTAAGCGTCTCATTTTCAATTAAAATATACATCTGAATTGAAATTTGAATGAAATAGAGGGTCATGAAAAATCGAAGAATGTGAAAAACAGGATTACAAATATCTCGTCAACTAAAAATCCGATCGACTTCGTTCTATATGCAAAGTGTGTGTTATTTTATTGACTTTTACGTCCATTCCTTAGAACAAAAATATTCGAAATTTTTTATGTACCTTTCATCAGAACGGATTTTTCGACAGTCCGAAAAAAATAGTTCCGGATAATCGAGGTTATTGATATTAAATAGGCTTCGTCCCACTCTTACATACTAACTACATACAAAATTTCAAGTTTCTATCTCAATTTGTTCGGGAGATAGAGCGTTTATAGACAGACAGACAGACGAACGGACGGCAAAAAATTTTTCTAAAATATGTTTTTCGGAATCTCCACTATCCAAAACGTGAAAATCCGTCAAAATTTTTTTTTGCAAAACAATTGCAAGACTTACCCTATACTACGTATGATGGGTAAGTAAAAAAAGAAAAAAAATCCCTCGAAGCCCACGTAATCCTTTATATAAGTTCTCAGCGCCGGAAAAAAATTGGATTTCACGACTAACTCCTAATTTACCAATTAAATTAACGTTATTTTTTAGAGGTTACAGTTTAAATGCTGCCAGAAAGAAATCAGAAATCGAGGCTAGCGTTTCCTCTCATTAAATCTTATTCTTAATTTATATTTAGAGCTGCATTGTTTTGTTTTTTAAAATCAAAAACTGAATATTCATAATAAGCAAAAAATAGTATATGTAATTGTATGTATGTAATTAATTTATTTCTTTTTACTTTTTACATGAGTATCGGAAAGATTATTAGAATTTCTGAAAGAAAAATTTTCTCCTATGGCTGTCAAGATTTAAACTTTGTTTTTGTCAACCGGATTTTAAAATATTAAACACTTATTTATGAAAATATTAAAGGTATCTTTGAAAACACTCAGTACAATTATCATCATTAGTAACACTTTATTATAGCAAACCCTCCGTCTCTTTTCTCTCCGTCTCTTTGCTTGAATAATGTTTTTTGCGGTTTGATAAAAATCTCTGCTTTAATTGGATTATTGTATTTTTCCATTGTTTTATTTTTGGTTTTTGAATAATAGCTAATTATTAAATGTTTAAAATTTTGAGCCTCAACTGCAACATTAAACACTCTGGCATAGCCTCACAAACAATTTCAGCTTGTACGTGTGTAGATTTTTCAGGCCAAACACCGAGTACGCAGTTTTCTTTTATTTATAGATATTTTGCAACGTTAAAAGCTACAAGAGTTTACTCATTCATGTCTTATTCTTCGCATCTTTTATAACATGATGTTTATATTTTCGATAGATCTAAGCGTCTTATTCACCAAATCACAAAAAATAAACAACTTTTTATATTTAAAGTCAATTTTCACAAGTTTTGTGTAAAGCCTATCTTATCATCGTGTAGCCTAAATAATTAATTAGATAGTTATGCATTATCCGGGCCAGGTTGTGTTATTACTGATCACACAGGGGATATATTAGGCCCGGTTTAATTAAACCCGGAGGTTATATTGAAACCACGTTATATTTTTTGTGTAGCACATTTTACAAACTACAGCTATCTGGCAACACATTTAACATTTTCCAAAACATGTTTAAATAAGTGAAATACACTGCAGATCACAGAGACCAAGCAATTTTTAGTTGGGCGTTAACTTTTATGTGCTTCTTCGAGAGATAAAATATACAAGTGGAATTAATTATCTTTTACGGTTGATTCTGAATCAAATGAGTCAAAGAACTGCTGCACATATCTCGTAGCTTCCATTTTCCGGATTCCTCCGTGAAAACGAGTATTATCAGTATTCGGTGATAACTATCCATCCTGGCTTTATTGCCCAAGAACACTTTATTTAAAAATGTAGAATAAATTTCTTTTTGTGTCATTTTAGTTTCTTTGTATTTTATTTATCATTTTTAAGTATGTATTTTGTTTTCAATTTACATTTAATTACCATTTTTACCAATAATGGCGATTGGCATGCAAAAGTGCAATTGACAGTTGAAAATAACTTTTGTTAATCTGTACACCAGTCTAGGAAAGTATGTAAAGATAATAAATGATATTAATTAATAAGAATAAATAACGAGTTATGATGTTATTTGTAATATGAAATTAAGTATTTTTTTCTGTCTGTCCGAAATTTTCTAGCTCAATTTTATATCGATCACATGCTTTTTAAAATCTATTTGCTTATGTTATATATATTTTCATGAGAGAGTATTTTCAGCCATAAGATTAAAATACTTAAACATATTTAAATTTCATTTTTTCATGCTTTTTTATGCAGAGCCAAAATTAAAGCTACATAATTAATTTAACATAACTAATTGATAAAAATACTTGTAAAAAAAGTTTAAACGGAAAATGAATTTGAAAGCATTTCACTCAACTTTTTCCTAAATATCTATTATTAATTACGAATTCTAAAAGTATTTGCAATTAATTAAATGTATTTAAGAAATTATTTTTCTTTTAAATATAAGTACTTTCAAAAATATACTTAAAACAAAAGATTTAACAATATGACTTCGCAAAAAAAAAAGTTATTAAGTTCTTCTTTAATTAAAACATTTTTGTTTTTAATGCGATGTTAAAAATTCAAATGGGGGAAAACGTAACAATTAATGAGAAAATAATCATTTCTCATTTTTTAGAATGTCAAAGCTTAATTAAACCTTTTTATTAATGGAATTAAATGAGGCGTTTTTAAAAGCCTTTTCATCTGGTTAATATATAAGCTGAAAGTTAGATGTTGTTTTATTTAAAGAAAAGAATTTGTGGTTTAAACGAAGCGAGAAATAATGCATTACTTTATTTATTTAGAAAAGCGGATTAAAAAAATAACGGAAAATATATCTTGCATTTGAAGTAAATTTTATAAATGATGTTTAATGTAGTTTTAATGCTACTACTTATTATACATAAATATATATGAATATACAAGTGGGACATGTGATCAATTTCATGCTGAAAATTAAGATGAAATATTAGATGTAGTTTTTATAGATATTTCTTTTATTTTAAATTCAATGTTAACATGCATCTTGTTAATAAACAAGAACAAGAAATATTGATAAAGTTGTAATAACTTTCATTGGATTAATTTTATGAATTTTATATGATGAATTCATTAATGTTGTTTTACTATTGCCAGTTTCACAAAAATGCGTTTAGGAAGGTCACTGAATCAACTGTTTATGAAGGCTGGCCAGAAACAGATTTAATATAATATATATATATATATATATATATATATATATATATATATATATATATATATATATATATATATATATATATATATATATAAATTCAGCCTTGCACGTTTTTCTGCATATATGATCAACGATGATATCGAGATTATAAAATATTTTCATCATATTAACATATTTTCTTCCAGATGAAATTGACAAAAACAGATTGTTAAATCGTAAATAATGTTAAATATATTTTCAAATGGTCTATTTAGGGAATCATTCAAATTTACTTTATCTTAATAATGTCACATATATAAGTATATATAAATATAATGCTATTTAATTAACTAAAAAAGACTGTAGTCTTCAAGTGTGGTGTATTCTTGAATCAGGCATGTTGTGTTTGGTGCAATGAATCTACAGTTAAGTGCTACACACTGTAAAAAAAATCTGTAACCTTAGTAATCTAAATTAACCGAAATCTCTTATGTTCACTAAAATTTTATGTGTACACTGTACAAGAAAATGATGTCAATCTACAAAACTTGTAAGCAAAACTAAAACCATCTGTAACTTTACAAAAGAATTTACTAAAATTTTGGTAACTTTACTAAAATTTTATCTATAATGCTCGTTATCGTCACTTAAAAAGTTCTTGGAATACGATTTCCCAAAAAAATTCTTAGTAACCTTAAAATTTGTTTGATTCAAAGTGCAAATCTGTATCTGTTATATGAATTTTTATTGTTGCCGTTAGATAAAATGTTCTTGGAATACAATTCTACTAGAAAAATTTTTGTAAGTTTCCCATTTTTTTTACAGTGCAGAATTAGAATTGTAAGACAATCAATATAATTTTGATGTTGAAACATCCATGCTTACTCCTACAGAAATGTAGATTAAAATTCTAATTACACAGAAAGTTACATTATTTTCATTTATTTAAAAATACTTTTTTCCTGTTAATCTTTATTTATGTTTTCTTCTTTTCCAAAAGATAAACTTCAATGAAAATTTATCGAAACAGACCTGTAATTTTGATCCCTTAGCATCTATAATAAAAACATTGATAAAAGTATACTGACAAATACCTTGAATACAAGTAATTTAAAAGTTTTTTGCATGAAAAATATAAATTGGATCAGATACAAATTTGAGATGCACTTCGAAATATGTAACATGCACTCAAAATTAAAACCAGAGTCCTTTGATAAAATTATGAATACAAAAACACATGCGACTTCCAAAATTGTCCATATCCTAAGCAAAACCAAAGATGCAAAAAAATTTAAAAACTTAAATGAGTCACCATTAGATAATACATTTAATGTATCTTCTGCAATTTATAATAAATTTATTTCTCCATTTTTTCTTCTTTCAAGATTTGTGAGCTGACTGAGAAGTTAAATTGCTGTAATTTGCAACAATGCACAACTAATTTGAAAAAATTTGATACATTTACCGCGCTTGCGATGGGAGAAAGGTACTGTACACCTTCGCTTAATAACTACACACAATTAATGCATAAATTAACACGTATACTTTTGTATATAATTTTTGCACCACTATAATTAAAATAAATAAATTTTATCGCAAATTTTGAGCACATGTTTCTAAATCGCAAGTAAAATTGTTTTAGAAAAAAGGAGTGGTGCTAATAGAATGAGATTTACGTAACAGATGCAGATCACGATGTCCCATGAAAAGGACCGATAAGATTTACCCCCTTTTATTTGAAATAATAACAATTTAAAAAAATTCATTTGTAGCAGGTATGTTAATCGGCTAGAGAGTGAAAATATATATATTATTATAATAATATATTACAACAATAATATATATATATATATATATATATAATATAGGACTGGCTTTTATAACATTTTAATTGAGATTGATACTGAAATAAAATATAATGTGTCAATGGAATAATATCTGTTTCAAATACATAAAAATGAAAAAAAATATCTCTATGACGAAAGCTTTTTAGTGAATCAAATATTTATATATAATTTTTATTTTACACATGAGAATAAATTGTATTTCGTAAAAGACATATTAGTCAATGTTTTTTATTATGAACCTGTTTTAATAAAGGATTGTGGCCAAGTTTATTTACGTAATTTATTTTTTTCATCCGGAATTCTTTATTCTGTTAACTTAATAAGAAAGGTTGTATATACTTTTTGTCTAGATAAATGAGTTTTCTTGGTGTTTGAATAGCTTAATTTACAATCATTACTGTTGAAATCGACTTGGTAGTTCCAGAGATTATCTTTTAGAAAAAACAAAATTTATAAGTATATATACACATTGAATTAAGTTCTCTAGAAACATAAATATTTACCTGAAATAAAAGCTATCAGAATTAAATGTTTTCTTTTATAGTGCAAACTTAAATTTAAGAACTCCACATAAAATTTAATATTCCGATATTTATATAAATCGATACATTCTGATGCATCACATGTGAAACTATCCACTAACATATTGGATTTATTTAAAAGCTGAGCAGTTATTGACAATCCCCTTAGAAATATTTTCAAACCTTTTAAAGTATGCTTAATAGTTTGTTTTACAAATGTTTTTCATTTTTATAATCTGGCATCAGATCCATTAACATAAAACAAAAAACCGTGTGATAGCAGCACATAATGATTAGGGATATCAAAACTTTCATAAACAGAAGTACTTTACTTACTTAATGTTATCGTTATTTTCTGAAAATGTTTTGCAATTTGTAAAGCCTCGGAGTTACAAACTTTTTTCTTCAATAAAAAATTATACTGCAGTTGAAAGGTAATTGTTATAAAAATACTCTTTTAAAAGGTTCTGAACTTTATATAGATAAAATAAAATAAATAAGATGTATTCGTTAAAAACACATAAATTTGCCAATTATGCACATGAATAAGTAATTTTTAAGTGAACATGCATGAGTGGCTTTCAAATAAAAATAATTTGAGGTGTGTATCCATGAGATTCGTACGGACAGAAATAAAACATATACCTATAAAAACAACATTATGCATTGAGGGAAATGCATATAAAAAAAGTTTATAAAAAAATAATACACATGGCATTTAGGCAGAAGTATCACTGCTTAGGAAAGTTCGGTTGGGTATGGAATAGTTCTGAACTGCAGCTTTTACTTCCTTGTCGGAGTGAAATTATTGATTCATTAGGGATTTTTTCAGCGGTCCAAAGATGTGATAGACAACGTCCGTAATCAGCTTCGCTGTTACATCTTTGTGCACCTGAGCCGACCACGTCAAATCCGTTGTCGTTAAAATATTCTCTTCCGCCTTGTCAACGGGGGCATCAACACACATGTGTCACCGTAAACAGACAGTTTTCCATGATGAATATCCACCGGCTTACATATTTTAAATATTAAAATCTCGATTTCAGCTGGCTATTCCATTAGGGACGAAACTACATCCACAGCCGTATTTAACTGAATGCCATGATCTTACGAAAAAAAGTTATCACCATTCTCCTTGCGCTTCTGTACACATGGAATATAGCTGAGTGGCGAAAGGTCAGGGAAAAGCACAGCCAAACAAGGGATTGAATATCAATATTTTGAGAATTACAAATCCACCTTCGTTAATCCATTTTTATATTTGAAGTTTTTACTATGAGAAAATACTGGCAGTTACCGCTTTTTTACTGTGTTTTTCCATAACCACTTGCAAACCTGATAACTTTCACGATTGCGTTTGTTTCACGAACACGCATTAAAAACCGTTCACTTGCGACTCTTTGACTCACTTTCATTGGAATACGCCTAATACTAGTAAATTTATGATCTAGCATAATATCTACATTTAGAATTGCTTCTGCAGACGTCGTCAGGATATATATGATGTTGAAACGTATAAAAGTCTAGAAACGAAAGCTTCCTGTCGTGTATTGTATAATTCTGTAAATGGAAAATTGCAGTGAGTACATTAAACAATTTACGTCGCCATTCACTACAGTTTTCCATATCTCAATAACTGATATATATATCCTTACGCAATAGCGTTTTAAGAAACTAAAAGTGTCTTTGGACAAACTGGTCAAAATACTCATTAGTCCATGTCTTATGGTTGGTTATATTTTGTAGCTGCTTTATTAGTTTCTACACGAAATAAAATCGCATAGCTAGGGTTTATACACTTCTATGAATTTTATAAAGAGATATATCATAATTGTTTGATGAAATAATAAATCTAAGTTAAACAAGCAAAATTTCGCGTTTTCTATTTAAAATTTCTCTACAAGAGAATTAATGTATTGAAGAATTAAACAGATAAATTTCTTGGTCGACAAATTCCAGAAGGCTTATGAACCCTGAAATTTCTGTTTGTCGGAAAGCGTAGAATGAGTGTAGTTGTGAGCATAGAAATTACATTGCGAATATCCGCAGGAGTGGCAGTAGATCATAATGTATCTGTATTCTTAAAAAGGGTTGTAAATAAAGTTTGATTGTTTTGCTCCTTATTCTCATTGTACACTGCGCTTTTTTTAGCTTGTAAAATATGTAAATGCCATAGAGCCTAAAATAATGCAGTGACACTAAAATTCATTCTTTGTCTGCTTTACATAATAACTGGAAGATACTACTACATATAAATTGAAAATGACTATAGACAACATCTTCACTTAAAATCATGCTTATTGTGACTGTAATAATGTACTAAATTTATGTTGCCTTTAATTTTCAACAACGACCGATTTTAGTTATTTGAAAAACCATTAAAACTGTTAGGTTAGAACTTTATATAAAAATATTATATTGTAGCACAACTTTTATTTCTCTTATTTTTTAACGTTGTGATCCAATTGTTTGGCAGGTGAATTTTTGTTACGCATTTAGATACGCAGGGAACTTATGTCACCCATTTTCAATGTGCAATTTTTGTACTTTTTAGAAAAAAAAGAATAAAAAAACAAAGTCTGTTTGTGTCACGAGTGTAATGTGTCACTCTCGCGCCTAACGTAAGATTAAAATTTTGTATCGTCACTCTACACATTCATACAAAGCGGTTACTTTGCTACATTATGGAGCATCATCATTAGTCAAAATAAAGATTTTCTATAAACACTATGGAGTGATTCAGCAGCCACAGATGCAGATTTTGAACAATGTAGATGGAGATAACTTATTTTTGCTTTCTTTCATGTAAAAGACAGTATAGAGCATGCATGCACTTACTTTTCAATGCATGCGTGATGCACAATTCCTAAAATTTGATAGCAGTGCAATTTCATATTTTTATAAAAATGAAAATCTCAGTAAAATAGCAATTCTTTGTAAACGCAGAAAAAGAAAAAAAAACATACCACAAAAAACAGTTTTGTAATATGAACGTGAAATCCTTTTTAAAGTAGTAGAACATAGAAAAACTTTTGAAAGATCAAAGGACTAAAGTAGGAATGAAAATAAACTAACTTTGTTTTTTCAAAATCTCAGCAGTTATTTAAAAAAATGAAAATATATAGAATAATAATATTAAACTGGTGTTTTCTAAATTTTAGGATTGAACTAGCACGACTTATTGAACATTTCTATTCTACAATTATTAACTCAAATGAAAACAGTAAAAACCGTTTCAAGTTAAAATTAGATATGTTATGATTCTATTTTTGTTAAAAAAAGTCTTATTTGTGCAGATCTTAAAAATCTTAATTCACACATTAGGGAGAAAAATTTTTTAATTTAAAATTTAAATATTAATATTTTATGAGTATTTATTTTTCTGGATATTGTATTAAGGAATATATACTTTAGGCCGAAACTTAAAAACGATATTTATTGCGAATTATTGGAGTTTTGTGATTTTAAAAAAGTTTGTTTTTTGAAAACTGGATGTTTTTGAACTATTCAATAAACAAGTATTTCGAAATTCCTGTGCCCCATTTTCCTTGATTTAAAATATGATGTACATAAATTAATCGATTTTTGCATTATTATATACCATGCTCTATGTAAGTTTTGTAAAGTTTCATTCGCTGTTATTTTATTTAAGAAATATATTTCCCATTTTAAGCACTTAGAATTTGAAAAATTATTGCAAAATAAAATGTAATTTTCAATTACAAATTATACAATAGCAAACAGTTTCTAAAAACAGAAACTTATTTGGTCATTATTGAACAAAAGGAATCTTTCCATTATTCAAGATTTTATGTTCTCTTTATTTCCCGATGAATAAGCAAACTTAACGTCTTTGTATTTTCTACACTTAACGCGGAATTAATATCTAAAGGAAATTTTTATAAAAGAATTTCATTAATAAAGACTTTAATCTGCATTAGTCTATAATTTGAATCTTTTTGGAGTGTCATCAACATCTGTAGAATATGTTTTCTTCGAAATGCTTTTGATATTTATATTCTTATCGACAGAATAAGAAGTTGTTTCCGTTAGAATCTTGAAATTAATTTCACATATTGCTGCATTTCTTCGTCTGTTATTTCAATATTTGAAAAAAAAAACATGCAGTATATATTAACATGTAGTATATTAAATTCTGTTAAACTTTAGGTATGAACACATTTTAAGATATTTATTTTAAAAGTTCTATTCAAATATCTTTTAGAAAAGAGATTTTATCTGAATGAAATCATGTTATTGATAAATTTCTAAATGAGATATATTTCAAAATCTATTGTATATAAACGCATTTTCATCAAGAAGATTTTCATTGTCAAAAAGAAATTTATATTTTCATTGCTTGAATACTATTTTTTTAAACTAGAGAATGTATTTCTGAAGGTTTTACATTGACATACGTTGTTTATAATTAAATTTTCAAATAAATTTTTAATCTTGTGTGAATAGACAACGAATTAATTATATCTTAAATTGCATATCTTTATATGAAAGAAATGTGTTCTGGCATTAAATATAAAGATTATGCAAATGAACGAATATTTTGATCCTTGCACTCTATTTTAATCCTTTAATGTATACTAATTTGGTTATTGTAAAGATTTTTAAACATTTCTCATATTTTTAATTAGCATGCTGCATTTTTAAAAATGTATGTCAACTTCTATTATCTTATCTATTATACTTCTACAATCTACTATTATAAATCTGAATAAAATATTGCATTTTAATTTAAAAAGTCAATATAAAAATTTTAATTTGAATCAACTAATTAAATGAGTCAAGCTATTTTTTTACAATATTCGGAAATAATTGAGAACAAAACATAGCAAAATTTTATCTAGGTATTTCGTGTAATGCTTCATGGAAATATTTTCTTAAGAAAAAACAATTTTAAAATTTAAAATAAAGTAAATTTAAATTTAAAAAAATCCCCCCACAAAAAAATACTGTGAGGAAGATTTAGCAATGATATCTTTAGCCACTCCCCATAAAAATTGTGAATTATTAAACTTTTTAAAAGTTTATGTTTACTGGAACACGGATTCACATGGGTCAAGCTATTTTCCAGGTTAGCTAATTTTGGTGGCAAAGAATTTCCTGTTCAAAAAATTCTAGGACCTGTACGAACCTAAAGAAACCTTGAGAAATAGAGAGCTTCAAAAGTGGCCGGGAAGCTCTGCTCCCATAATTAGCAGGTGGTAGGTCCGTATTTCGAAACCAATCGCGCCTGTCGGCCTAAACGCGCGGAGTTTTCCGTAATTTCTTTTAAACTTTCGATTTACTTATTTGCCTACACTGTAAAAAAAAGGGTCGATCTACTAAAAAAACTTTAGTGATCCTTGTAATTACTAAAAAAATTTTAGTAAGCTTAGTCGGTTACAAGAAAATCTGTAAGAATTACTAGAAAAAAGTTAGCAACGAAGAGAGTTAATAGTTTTATATTTTTAATAACTATTACTAAAACTCACTTGGCGTGGCCTTGATAGCATAGTGGTTATAGTAACGGACTCCAGACTAAAAGGTCCCGGGTTCGATACTAGACAACGCCAAATACGCCCCGAAGATATGTAATGCAAGTACTCGTTAGTAAAGGGATTATGAAAATTCTGTCGGGGTAGTTCGCAATGTTTGGTGCTGCTATCTATTGCAGTTTTGCCGAAAAGCTTCCGGTTCAGAAGTCTGGATGCAGCTCGAAGGAACCTCCTGCTCTTCGGGCGCACGTAATGGTTATTTAAAATAATTTTGGGGCTATTACTAAAATTTGCTTGGTGGCTCATACTAAAAATTTTTAAGTTAGTTATACAAAAAATTCTTTTGTTCAGTTTACAAAAGAAATGCTTGTTTTGCTAGAAAAAAAATGTTTGTAATGGTTACTAAAAAATTCTGCGAAATACAGAACTTCTTGAATTTTTTTTTACAGTGTAGGATGGACAGCTAAGACAAGGAAACCAGGTCTGTAGAGCATAGTGTCCTTACCGGTCGTCTTTATTAAAGTCTTAAAAAACAGAATTCAGCTACACCTGAGACCACCAGAATCGCGACAGTGGGCGGTATTAATAGAAAACCTCGTAACAGTGCCGCACCTGCCAGGTGCAAAATACGGATTAAGTTCTCTTAGAAAGAGAACTCTGCTCTCCACGCAGAGCATCTCCCTTAGGGCCCGTACCACTCGTGTAGATAACTGACCGTCATAAATAAAAATAATTTTGAAAATAAAACAAATCATTTTAATATGCAATACAATAATTGATGAAGGACTTTTAAATAAATTCTATATAAATAATTTCAGATGCATGGAGTATTGTTTTATTCCTTTTACATTTAACATGTTATATACACGTGTGTGTGGAATACAAAAGAATGAATGGTTAATTTTCTCTTTAACACCATGCGTAGACAAATGTAGTAACATTTAACTAAAGTAACATTTTCGATAAAATCATACAAAACTGGATATAATTTACAAAATTGACTAATGTACAATTTTTCGATCTTTCTTGATATTTTATATACTTTCTATAACAGGTTTTTAGATACATCCTTGCTTATGTGTTCCACTGCACTTAACTTTTACTTTCTGCTATTCTATATTAAGTTCAGTATTACAATTACTGAATTTTTACTTTCTGCTATCTTTATAAGAAAAAAGTATCGGTATCGTGAAAATTTTTCACTTCCAGTTTTTGACAGATTTATAAGTTTTAGGGATCAAACATCACAAAAAAAATATTTGTAAAAAAATTTTTGCCTGTGAGTCTGCTTCTCGGCTGTCTATGACAAAAATTTTGTGGCACTCTACCTCAAGACTTAATCCTTGGATTTTCATAAATATTTTTATTCATTTAGATCCTGATATAATTTGTAGACAGTTTAGTTTTTAGTGTAAATTACCCAGCAGGTAGCACTGATTTGCAACATTTTCTCCTTTTTCCGCATCAGCTCAATCTCTTGAATTAATGCACGGATTTTTATTAAACTTCAGATTCAATAATCCGTAACATAGATTGACATTTTTTACATTTTCGTGCAGATTTCTCAGCAGGTTGCTTATTTTCCTCAATTTATTTTTCAATTTCTGCTCTATCTCAATAATTAATTCAATTTTTTTAAATCAAATTTCAGATTTAGATAATCCTTGGCATAATTTAACGTTTTTTTCAACAAGTCTTTGTGCTATGCTGCATTTTTCACGAATAGCTTAATATCTAGAACTGTTGCACGGATTTTCATAAAACTTAAGATTCAGTTGGTGGTTCTGGATATGAATAGACTTTTCGTATTTCTTACATTTTCGTCTAAATCGTTCAACAGGTGCCGCATCTATGCTAAATAATTCATGATTTTCACAATAGCTCTAGCTCAACGACTTATGTGCGATTTTTTTTTATTTAATTTAGTATTGAGTCAGATAATGACACAAATATTGATGAGTATTTTTTGGTGTTAATCGCTTAATTGATAGGGATTTCATGCTGCATTTTCCAGAAATTACATGACATTAAAGACAGTCATATTTCAAGAAATTGTAGAATGCATTACAATGGAATTCTTTTCAATTTTATGAATTAAAAAAGATGCTTTATAATGATGTTTTTTCTCGCTAATTTTTCCTGCTTTTGCCAATATTTTTAAACATTGTATCCGCAATTTTTAATTAAAAACTTATTAAAAATGTAAAATATTCCTAAAATTCGTTTTTTATGAATAGCATTCACGATGATTTAGTTAAAACAAGCAGTTTTTTAGTTTAGTTTTTGTTTTTCTTGTTTCTAACGTTCGTGGATAAATGAAAAGAAAATAAGTACATTTTAATGATTTCTACACATTAAAATATTGGTGTAAGTTAACTATTGTTTGCATGTGTAAAGCTACACAAATTATGGAGTAAGTCATCCTGATATTTAAAAAATTCACATTATTGTAGAATTATTTCACAAAAGTTGTGTAACATCTCATCTGTGGCGTAACCTTCTACATTTTTCTTGAGAGAAAATTATTTTTGATAGTATGCGTTACGAGAAATTCACTGAAGGGTGTTACTTTTTCCCTTGTGTGCTCTCATCTAGCGTTCAACCGCATGGCTTTATGTTGGAGCAAGAATAACACGTGTTTCTTGTGATTTAAAGATTTTTTCTTATTAAACAGCTGTCAAAAGCCCACATTTACTACTGTCCTTAGTGATAATTCGATGGTACTCTAATTAAATATCGGACAAAAGCACAAGCCGTATTGGAATGAATATCATTATTCATTGTAATAAATATAAGCTCATAAAGTACAGTAAAGTATATTGTTATTGATTTTTATTGCTATTGTATTTATTTGAAATATATTGTTATTTATTTTTTAAAGCATTATATGTATCCAATGCTTTCATATATTTGTTTTTCCGCATAATTCCTTTTAAGATTAAATATAATGAACTTTTTACTATTTTTTGAAATAAAAACCATACTTACACACAATATGTAAAGCTTTAAAATTAATTTATGTATAACTATGTATGTGTATCATGTTTATTGTTGTAGATTTATCTGTATCGATTACGATAGTTTTTTTTTATTTGGACAATAAAAAGGATAAATTATTTTACTTACTATTATTTAGTATAAAATTATTTTTATAAGTAGACGTAACTATTTTTTTTTACAATTTCTTATATTTTAAAGTGTTAGATCTAATTACTGTTGGAATGAAGCTAAATATAGAGAATGGTTTTTTTTTATTCATCTTAAGAAAAACATTTTATTTTAGTATAATAATGTAGTATTGTAATAGTAAATAAACTTTTATAAAATCCATGTTTATAAAAAAATGTGTAAGTAATAAAAAAAATCAATGTGTTAAATATACTTTGTAGTATTATAGTTTGCAGAAAATGTATTTTAAATATTAGTAATAATTAAGAGATACAGGTTTGTTTATTATTGTTTGTTAATATTATAAAGAGCCGAATGTATTAGTTATTTCATGTTATGCTTTTTTATCGCAACATTTTATTTGAAATTAAATGAATTTTATTTTTAGAATATTTTTTTTAATTCATTTTGTTTTAGTATGATAAATTAAATAAAATCTTACAAAATCCACGTTTACGCAGAAAATTTACAATTAGATATACATAATATGCTCATAATGTGTACAAAAATTATATATTGTAAAAAAAGTATTTTATACTTATAACTAAATAAGCTTTCTAAATTATTATTTTTTAACAATTGAAATATACATAAAAGTTCCTAAGCTTTTAAAATTTTACCTTTTTACAAAAAGAACAAAAAATGTATAGAACAACATGTGATGATTTCAATTAACGTGAATACGTATAATACTTTAAATAATTAAAATTACGTTTTCAGTTTTTAATATAGTTTGTGAGATTATAATTTTTACAATGGGTGACATTTATATATCTATCTAAATTTGATAACACTACCCAACATCAAAAATGTTTCGGGCTCAAAAATAGTTATTTCCGAAGTATTTTGTCTCGCTAAACACGAAAATCAACATACAAAGTTGAGATTAGCTCTTGTTTTCAAGATAGGGGCTAACTTGAGAAATCTCACAATGGCTATTTTATGGGAAATCGAATGTGTGGAAGTTGGTACTCCTAATAGCTGTAATTCCCCTCAACTGCATTTTCTGTGTAGAATCCGACCAGAAGTCAAGATCACAGAATACAGGGCTCATCACAAGAATATTCTTCATTTCTTTAAAAAGAAAAGATAATTCTTCATTTCTTTGAGAACATGTTGTTGCTTGTACTGATATTAATGGTTTGATGGTTTCAATCAACATAACTATGATCCACGGAAGTGGAGATTATTTATACACTCCTCCAAACTTAGTTTGAAAGCAGTCTTTCTACACAACGGCAGCATTATTCTTTCCATTCCCATTGGACATTCTGATCACATGCAGGAAACGTACGGGAATCTGAAATTACTTCACAAGTGAATCAAATACGAGGATCATAAATGGCAGGTTTGTGGTGACTTGAAAGTAATTGCCTTACTCCTGGGAATGTAATTAGACTACACCAAGTACTACTGTTTTCTGTGTTTGTGGAACAGCGGAGATAGAAACTCTCACCACATAAAAGACTAATGGCCTTCAAGAAATCTAAAACCCAAGGATGGAAATGTCCAAAATGCGCCTCTAGTTGATCCAATAAACATTCTGCTCCCCCCTGCACACTAAATTGGAATTAATGAACTTCGGGAAAGCCATGAGCAAGGATGGAAAGGCTTTTTAGTACCTTAGAGCGAAATTTCCAAGACTGGGTGAATCAAAGATTAAAGAGAGAATTTTTGTGGGCTCTCAAATACGCACAATAATGAAGGACCCTGCTTTTGATAAAGTTTTGGAAGGGAAAGAGAAAGCAGCTTGGGAAGCTTGCTGGGAAGGTGTGGTACGTGGATTTCTAGGCAACAGAAAAGCCGAGAACTACCAACAGTTGGTGAAAGAACTAATACAAAAGTACCATGACATTGGATGCAAAAAGTCTCTGAAACTTCATTTCCTCGACTCCCATCTTGATTTTTTCCCCTAAAACCTAAGCTTTGTAAGTGGTGAGCACGGTGAAAGGTTGAACAAAGATATCTCAGTAATGGATGATGTCGTTGAGATGAGTCAATGCTGGCCGACGACTGTTGGACTGTTTCAAGATATGCTCCGGCGTTGACATACAAGAGGCAATTCAAAAGGAAACGTTTGCAAGAATAGGCTAAAAACAACCACTGCTTTCTGAAAAATGAACATTGTTTAGTGAAACATGCCTATTATATTGTATTTATTACATAGGGAATTTTTTCTTCTTGCTTTTAAATCGATGTGTGGGATGTTGTGTGTCTTTCTCAAGTGGGCTGTATTGTATCTGAAAAACAAGAGCTAATAAAAAAATTTCATTTACATATTCGTTTTTTTCAACCCCAAATTAGTAGTAATTGACTATCTAGAACCAGGAAACTGTCAAAATAATTTTTTGTTGGCTAGTGTAATGATTCAAAAACACAAAAGCATTTAAATAAAGGAGGAGAGAGGGGATATAATTTTTGAAATTCTGTCCTATTTTATTTATTCTCAACATTAATGTCATAACTGTATTAACATATTAATTCGGAAACACAAAACTTTTTCCGAATAAATAAATAAACAATTAAATAAAAAATAAAAGAGAGAGACTGCCAGGGGTGAGCAAGGAGGGGAATTTCTGTGGAAGATTTTAATTCCAATATTTTATAAGTGTACTTTAGTACTTTTCTGTTTTTGATTGCTAAATTTTTCCTGTATTAATTAATTATAAACTGGTGTTAAAATGTCATTTATCTAATAAAGTTTCTTATAAAAAACAGCTTTTAAATTAAAAAAATCACTAAAAGGACATTGTGCTAAAAAATAGTATATATTATTAAAGCCTTTAATTGCACACTTTTTATTAGTTTTACTTTAATAATTTGTTGTATAAATGGAAACGTCCACTGTTACACCTGTGACCTTTCGAGGAAATTTTCATAAGTAATACAATTATTTACTACGTTTTAAATACCAGTTACATACTATATTATTTTTAATTATTTTCTATTATTTTAAGAAAGCAATACTAATAAATAAAGGAAGTTAATTAATAATTATAGAACAAAACAATTTATATAACTTTAAAAAATAAAAGGAAAGTAAAGAAACAGTTAATTAGTAAATAAACAACTATAATCGGATTACTGCGTGATACATCGTACTTCGCGCCAGCGTGCTCCGTACACGACATCTGTACCTAAAATTGATTAGCAATATTATTGTTTATATAATTTGTTTACATTATTTGGTACTACTTGATTATCGAACCGACCAAAAAACTGTTGCCAAAGTATAAGATTAAATGTCAATAATGGAGATCGTAAATGTCACAATTTTTTGACAATGTTACACGTGTTTGTTACGTCATTAACTACATTTTAATTTGACATTTTATCTGTATTTCTGTTATTATTTTAATAATTTATTGATTCTTTGGTTGTTTAAAATAAAAAATAGTCCATTTGTATAATTTAGTGAATAGTTTAGCAATATTTATAATTTGGCGAAATTTATTGATGGAATAATCAAGTAGTTCCCATTATTAGTTTAGATTTTATCTGGATATTTAAGTTGATAGAAATAGCATACTCATCATGTCTCCGCCAATTCATATGCCAAGCAGTCGTTAATTATGTGTTTTAGCCTTACTATTATATATTTTTCATTTGCAGTTATTTTGCTATCATTAAAAAAGTGATATTTGCTATGTACGTGGAAATTTTTTATAATGACAATGATGAAGAAAGAAAAACATTTGCAGTTAATTTAATATTCATTCTAATAATAAAAATATTGTTAGGAAAATAAATATATTTCAAAATAGTGTAAGAAAAAAAATTATGTGAAATCCCAAGAATAAAAAATTTTGTTTTCGATGATTATGTAGCAATTTTAATTAACATTGATCAAAAGAATTTTTTCAAAATTAACTATTAAATACTATTTCACTACCCCGTCAAGCAAAAAGCTATTGCCAAGCTATATGTTTAAATGACAATAATAGATGATCGCAAATTTCAAATTCATTTGACAATAAATGTGAAATAAGTCTGGTACATATAACATATAATAAATTCAGCTCATCAGCGTATACTAGATGTTAAATTTTTTTAATTAAGATTCATGTACTACTTACAACTAAAGTAGAATTGATTTCCTACAGTTTCGAACAATAAAACTTGTTCATCATCAGGGAAACATTAGAAGATAAAAACTAACACGTTACACAGTTCACATAATACAATCTTAATAAATAATCTTAAATCTTATAAAAAAATTTAACATCTAGTATACACTGATGAGCTGAATTTATTATATGTTATATTATCAAACAGTGTAATTGGTCCTCCTATATTAAATAGGTCTGGTACATTTGTAATAAATCGTTTCTTGCCCTTTTAATGTTTGAAGCCAAAAATCATAATGGAATCGATTACAGAAGGTAGAAATATTTTATTGGATGCAAGCTAAAGGTTTATTTTTATACAGAATTTAGTCATCAACATTATTCCTGATTCAATGGCTACATGTTTTCAACTGGTTTATAAAATGAAGAGACAGTGAAACTGATGTAATATTAATTTTATTCAAAAAATTCAGTTTTATAATATTCTTTTATGATTCGTTGTTATAATAAATATATAAGTTTAACACTCATCTTTATGTGTAAAACATTCTTAATTTTTATTATTCTATGTACTTTGCTGGAATAGACCAATGTATATAGAAAACTGTAGTGGACCTGTCAGAAGAGGACGTTTATTTAAAAATAGAATGTAACATGTAATGAGATTGTATTTAGGCTTCCAGTGCTGCACATAGCGCAAGTTCAGATGCCGGGAGTTTAACAACTAACAAATATTAATGTACGATCCAAAATTTAATAGAGTTTGATAATCAATCTTAGTGATCATTGCAATGCTCTGTAATGTAATAATGTGATAATTAGAGAACATTTTGATTCCCTGCTGTCATAACGGTCTTATTTTCATATCAATCCCTACTATAAATGATCAAATAAAAGATATGGTTCTTAATTCTCCAAATACTGTCTAAGGCATATAATAGTGCAATATTGCAATGGCGTTGGATTCATTTCAGCAATGCGGAAGAACATTCCATGTGATAGTCTATACTGCTTTAAAAATTTTTTTTTTGAATCACCATTTTGTTTGAATCAAGGTTCGTTTGCAAAAATGTATCAGCGCAGCGGGCATAGCTTGCTAGTATGTGTATAAATCAGTTAAACACTGTATATGAGATTAATTTATATTGAATTGAAATCTGAATAATATGTATTAATTTCAACGATATAGCATCTGTATTATAATTAAGCTCCTTGTTTTCATGAATCAATTAAGCATGTATTACACAATACGATTGAGGAGAAATATGGATTTTACTAGTAATTATATATAACAGGAAAATGTAACTTTCAGGATAAATATGTGCTGTTAGCCAGTTATAATGTGAAATTCCATAGAATACTAAGTTTCTTGTAATGTATTTGTAAATAATAACAGTAATATTTGTATATTTTAAGGAATTTGAAAAAGCAAGCTTACTGGATAAGTTCCGATGTATATTTATGCTAAAGGGGTGATAATTAATAGAAACAAGCAGAATTATGTGTAAGGTAAATTATGTATCTTATATTTATAGATAAAAATTGTAATGAAATATTTTGCTTGCCTATTTTTAATAATTTGAAATTTTAGTTGCTGAAATTTAATTCGGCTTGAAAACGAGAATGAACAGATTGAAAATTTCCAAGGCTTGGGCATGGACACTTTTGCACATTGTTGACCGTACATTGAATTAACGAACACGTGAACCCAAGTTGAATAAAATGTATCTTCTACTAAGGTATTATATGCCTAAATATTTACGTAACTAAATATTAAACAGTTTCAAGCCATACCTGAATATTTTAAATAAAAATTCATTAATTATTTTCCCTTTAAAAAACTGCCTACAAAGGACAATTTTTACTGGGCAGTCGCTGTCGATTATTTTTATATTCTGTTCTCACCATTCTATTTTAAAATATGTAATTTGTAGTCTATTTCTCTTACAAATATTCTCTAAATAAATAACAAAAAAGTCTTCTTTTAAAAAGTGGTTCGAAATAGAATATTAATATCAATAGAATATAATTGCTACAGTCGAATATAAAATATTCGACTGTAGCAGCCTATCATTCTATAAACGTTATATACTTATTGTACATCAGTTAGAATATTTTAATGCAGGTACTGCCGTACAAAAACTGCTTTATTGCAACTCTTTATAGCTACAAAAGCTCTTTATGTATTTTAAGATGAATTGATCTCATTACTGTTCATTTGAACCTTCATTAGAATATTAAAGAAGTATTAGAAAATTCAGTAGAAGATTAAGTTGAAAATTTGAGGAACATTCCGTAGAAGAATGTAATTTGCGTTGAAGTTTTTCAGCAGAAATAAATAGGCAAAATTGTACAAGCGAACTCTATATGTAAATAAATGAATATTCTGTTTAACAGTTTATAATTTTCCTTAATAAATGCATATCCCTCACATATTGAAAGATTTTATTTGATATTTATTCTGTTAAAACTACAACTCCCTACTCTAAAACGAGCTTTTGATTACTAAATATTATATGACACTAAACAGATATTATCCAAAGGAGATATTCACTTATAAGAATGCATTGTTATATAAATGCTTTTTATTTATTACTTTAAATAGTACAGTTAATAATGTATTACTTATTTTAAAAAGGCTCTGTTACGGATTTATTAGTCAATATATATTACTGATTACATTATAAAACAAAACTTCCGCACTTAAATTACAGCGGGAAATATAGGAATTCGGCGAATAACAAAGTGGTGCGTTGAACGAATGTTGGAATTCTGGTGTGTAGTGTAATTTAATGTGAATGTGGTGCCTCAGAGTGATCAGTATTAAGTGTTTATGGCTGAAAGACATTATTTAAATGAAGGTCGATAGTGGAGAATTATTTATGGAATGGAGGGAGGTCGAACCGAAAAGCAGGTTGTCCAGGTGTAGTGGTTTCCAACACTCAGTTTTCAAAGGTCTTGGAGCACGAAAAATTCCAAGCGTGAACTGATAAGACATTTTTTGTATTTCATTTTGATTTAGGTTTTTGTTGTTCTATATTTTTTCTGGAGACGAGACGTACGAATGTACGCATTCATGAATTGAGATGTTATAAAAAAAGAGTTTATGTAGATTTTAATGTTTGTTTTTTGTCTATTAAATGTTTCTTTCGTGCTATATGGATGTTATTTGAAGACAATACTTACAAATTAAGATGAAAGATTCCAAATAAAAGCGAAAGGAAGTTGCACCTATGGTAAGAGAATTTAGAAAAATAGATATTCTAGAATTTTTACAAAATCAGGATTTGAATATATATCAATATGTCATATCAAGAGTTTGGAGATGCTTTGTAAGATTGGATCTGTTAATGAACAATGTGACCAAGAGCAGCCACTGTCACTGAAGACCATTTTTTTCGTCATTGTTGAATCAAGACGCCAGAAAATGACTGAAAGAGATTTAGTTTCAGACCTTTAGGATGCCATAAGAACTCCAATTGACCGACATAACTTCGATGCGAGAAAAACAACTGTTACTGTCCAATTCACTCCAGTATTCAAAGTTACCTGTTTAAACTAATCATATCATCATATTCAATGGACCAAAAAGAATTAGGCGTGAGTATTTTTTTACTAATGAGGGCAGATATACTCTGAACACTGAACTCTGAACAGATATCGTATCCCAATTTACGCTGTTTAACGGTGACTTTAGGTCAGAGTTGACAATTATTAAAAACATCGAGTATATATAGTGTTAAAATATTTTGAAAAAGAAAATATCATTAGAATGGATTAGCCATCTTACTCATTTGACTTGAACTCTTTTGAACATATGTGGGATGCCTTAGGGCGCCGACTTTCTGCGCGCCAAATTCCTCCGCAGTCCCAGGAGCTGAAAAATGCGCATTTAAAGCAGCGGCTTCTAATTCCACAAACTATGATTTACAATTTTTTTTTTTAAATCAAGGTGTGAGGTATGTATATCTATCCAAGAAAACCATACACCGTATGAAATAAAACAAATTTCTATAAACGGTGATTTAATTTTAAATTTAATATTAATTTCAGCATTTTGAAAAGATTTAAATTAAGATGTGAGTATGTATATCTATCCGAGGTGACTGTACATCGCATTAAACAAAACAAATTTCCATAAATAGTAATTTAATTTTTCCATAATTTTCTAGTTTCGAAAAATTTAATATTAATTTCAATATTTTGAGAAGAATCAACTGCCAAGCATCGCACTTATGTTAGCTAATATTTTGTACGAATTTTCATTAATAAGTTTTCATTAAGTATCAGTTACTTTTTATTTTCAACATAAGTGTGAATTTAATGACTACTGTTTTAAAAGGAAAGTCGTTAAAATTATTAAAGTGGTAAAGACTTGAAATTTATTTCCATAAAAACTACAGATTTATTGCAAATAAGTATACTGCTTGAACGTTAATCAATTTTGAGCATTTCATATTTCAATGTGCTATTTAATTTTTACATTGGTACATAAGTATAATACTATACAATTCTTTTTTAAAACATTAAAATAGAATATTAACTAATGAAAATTGGATGATATCTGTATCCACACCAAATATCTCATTAAATTAGTGTAATATTCTACTGACGGATCAAATTTACTCTTCCCTCTTGCAATCAGTGATTCTCGAGCGTTTAATATTAAAGTTTGTTTGTAGAGAATCTGAAAATAAATCAATGAAGTATATCGGACATATCTAAGGAAATGAATCTATTCCGGATATTTAATGAAATATCAGAATGTGTCATTCTCTATGAAAGAAAGCTGAATTATGCTATCGATAATTGTAGTATGTGATAGTTTGTTGATGTCGAGGATATCAAACTAATTAAATTTGAAATAAGGAATTTTTTACCAAAGAATATGCATCGTGTTTGGATAAATATATATATATTTTTTCACAATTAAGAAATTTCTTGGTTTAAGAATAAAACATATAAAAGCAATTATCTGCAACATACTTCTTAACGAAATCACAATATATTTTATTAAGGAATTTCACTTTAATTTTACTTCAGTATATATATAATTTTTGGTCACAAACATACAAGGTAGTCAATCTCAGTGGTCTGAAATAGCTAATATTTAAATCGTGAGTCACAGACATGCAAGTTCTAATTATAAAAATGTTTTAAATAATGTGAAAATTGTGTAACGATTTGGAAAATTTAGAAAATTACGAAATGTCTACATTTAAGTAGTAGTTTCCCCTTCTATAAGTAGTATATTTTAAAAGTTTATTATTACACTAAGAAGTACGACAAAAAGTCCCTTTCGTTTAGCACTAATATGGACAGAACTATAAAACATTGAATTTCATGACTAATACTAATTTTCTACATCAGATGGTTTTGACAGTGCTTCTAGGGATCGTCCACAAAGTGATTGAAAAATTAGAAAAAAATGATTTTGAGCACGTTTCTACATTGCAAAAGAAGGAAATCACTGTAATACACTGTAAAATAAAATCAGTAAAGTTATTAAACGTTTTTTAGTAAACTTGTATTCCATGAACTTTTCATATAACGATAACAGCAAAACTTCATGTAACCGATGAAGGTGATAATAGTTTTTGCTGTTATCATTACATGAAACGTTCTTGAAATGCAGGTCTACCGGAAAAATATTAATAACATTACAGATTTTTTTACAGTGTAGGTCTTAGCTCTATAATTACTGTTTTTTTGTATAATTACCAAATAACTACACCAGTAATGTAATAATTAAAAAAAAACTAACTAAGCAGTAATCGAAAGGGGATATTCAAACTTGTTTCTATACGCATAAATTATGTGTCCTCGCTTCTTTATTACCCAACTATAAAGTTTTAAAATTTCTTAAATAAGACGTCTACAGTGTAAAAAAAATCTGCAATCCTACAGATGTAAATTTGCCGAAATCTGTATGGTCACTAAAATTTCATCTGTACACTGTACAGATGAAAAATGTAAATCTACAAAATTAATTTTTGTAAAGTTACACAAATCTGTAACTTCACAAACGAGTCTCTTAAAATTACAGTTATCTTACTAAAATTTTACCTGTAACCTGAATTCCAGTTACATGAAAATTCCTGGAATCCCAGTTTCCGATGAAAATTCTTAGTAACCTTACAGAGTTTTTGATTTTCAGTTCAAATCTGTATGTGCTACATGAATTTTTGCTGTTGCCGTTATATAAAAAGTTCTAGGAACCCCTATTTTCTAGAATCCTTTTAGTAACTTTATAGATTTTTTTTATAGTGTGGAGTAAAGATAGGACAGTTTCCAGTCCCCATAGAGCGAAAAAGTTTATGGTTTAATTCAGTAATAACTACCCATTTTATCAATTAGTAGTTCATTCGGAAAATTATACATTTGTACACCATTTGACATTATTTTGTGATGCTTTATTTAGTGTTTTAATGCATCAGTGCTGCACTATAAAAAAATCTGGAAAGTTACTAAATGTTTTTCTAGAAGATTTGTATTACAAGAAGTTTTCATATAACGATGATGTGATAGTATGTGATAGTTACCCACGTATAAATTTATTGACGTAGGTCAATAAATTTATACGTGGGTAAATGTGTTTTTAATATATTCTTAAGATTGCTACTTGCTTCGCTTTTTTAGCACTTTGCAACAAAATTGAAAAGTGCTTATGCATTCGGATTGTCTGGCCGTATGTCCGTATGGCCGTCTGGCCGTCTGTCCGCGCTCTAACTCCCGTAAATATACTCGGATTGCTATGAAATATTTTATACGTTATTGAGATTTACCCTAGCACGAACCCTATTGAAAATGAAGTATCTGCCATGATTAGTTTATCTACAGGGCGAATCAGAAGTTTCCCATTACATTACGGCCTATTGGGAAAAATCGTTAATATACTCGGATTGCCATGAGATTTTAGGTCGTTATTGACGTTTACCCTAGCACGAACCCTACTGAAAATGAAGTATCTACCATGATTAGTTTATCTACAGAGAGAATCAAAAGTTTGCCATTACATTACGGCCTAAGGGGAAAAATCGTTAATATACTCGGATTGCCATGGAATTTCAGGACGTTATTGACGTTTACCCTAGCACGAACCCTATTGAAAATGAAGTTTCTATTATGACTAGTTTACTACAGGGCGAATAAAAAGTTTTCCATTACATTACGGGCCATGGGGAAAAACCGTTAATATACTCGGATTGCCATGAAATTTTCGGACGTTATTGACGTTTACCCTAGCACAAGTCCTATTCAAAATGAAGTTTCTACTATGATTAGTTTATCTACAGGGCGAATCAAAAATTTCCTATTACATTACGGCCTATGGGGAAAATCGTTTCAAAGGAATTTTAAAGATGTTATACCCTGTCAAACATATTAAAATATGCATTCTATAAAATATAAGGTGAAAATGTAGCTATTATTCATTTACAGGGCCACACAAAAGAATTCCATTAGATAATGGTAAAAGGGAGAATTGTGTGTGACATATTTTAAATATATTAAGCTTTTTCATGTGTAAAAAAATTGATATATGTCACTGTAGCTTAATAAAAATTATACGCTACTGTCTTGCATAATATGAAGTACATAGCATTTACAGGGCCATACAAAAGATTTCAAATAGTATATTTTTTCCGAAGTACCGAATATGTGTCCGATGATGGCTGATAGAGGGATGAAATGCATTTTAATTTTGATATTCGCGTTTATATTTCGCTAAATATATGCACATTATATGGTGTGTATAAATGTTATATTTGATATACAGGGCTAACCAAAAGAGCTCACCAACGTTACTGAATATGAGCGTAAATTATTTAAACGTGGTTCTTAAATAAACTATGCATTTTTACGCTGAGCTGCATTCAATTTACTGAGAAATGTTTGCAGAATATAGATAAAGGGTTATACAGGGCCACGCAAAGAATTCGGTACATGGACGCCTATTAATGATGATTTATGAGAATGTGATTTCAGTTGTTTTAAAAGTGTTTTAGTTTACAATAAATTTTAGCCTAATGATGACGTGTAATAAAGGTACAATGTAAACTACAGGGCTGAACAAAAGTATTCAAGTATGTTTCCATCTAATAGTATGAAATGCTGAAAAAGAAATTTCAAGCTACTGGGTATTTTCTTGCTAAGCTAAATGTTCCCATTATATGAACTGACATATGAAATACAGGGCTGTTCTAATTTACATATTTGGGTATATTTGGCTATACACTATTATTTCCCTAATAACAAAGTTTTGTTAAAGATTTCATTAAGTGTTGGAAAGTGCTTCATAATCTATGCTTAACGCATGATTTTTCTTACTTGTTATTCATTTTTTACACTATGGTGTAGTTTCCTGGTTAGAAATACTTGGGTGTGTCATAACTGATCCATAACTTCAACGATGTTCTTTTATTTTGTATAGGAGATACTGACAAACAATATGATTTTACAAATAGAGAATGATTTTTAATGGATAATACAATTTTTTTTCTAGAATAATATTAATATAAATTTCATTAATGAAGAATCAATAAATGAGATTTCTAATTTGTGATTAAACACTTTGAAATTTTTACAACTTAAATGAAATGAAATGTAAGGCCTATCTTTCAAAAAATAAAGTTTTAAATTATAAATTTAACATTCATATTAATGCTTTTACATTGTAGAACAACAGAACTTATTTTTTAATATTTTTTATTGTTTTATTTAAAATGTTTAAGCATTTAATAAAGTGAATGTTGGAGCATCATGAAATGTATAATCTATGTTTGTGCGACAAAACATTATTCGCACCATATTTGTACATTATTTTATGCATTATTAATTGGAAAATTTCCAATAAAAACGATTTTTCGAGTAAATTATTAACCAAACAGTAATAGAAAAATAAATAACAAATATCCATGTAAAAAGTAGTTTTAGATAATAAATTGCTACAAAGAATTTTTTCATGAAAACATTTTATTTTTCTTAAATTTATGTTAAACTTTCCACAGAAATGTCTAAAATAACAATTCAAGTCCCACTTAGATAAAAGAGATATATTTTCCGTAAAATGTTTTCATATAAAAAATGGTTGTCAAAACAATGTTACGAGAAATATTTACATAAATTACTAGCTGTTTCACACTGAAATACTATGGAATTTTTCTGTTACAACAAGGATTAATTGTAGAAGGAAATCATTAATTTTAATTTAACTGTCAAAGAAAGGTTTAGAATGATTAATTTAGGGATAGTTTGGAATATATGTAAGTGTGTGTATCTTAAACATTATTAAAAATTTTGTTTTTCCGAAAAGAGATGAAAGAGACCACTTATGGTCAATATTAAAATTCAAAAAGATTATTTTCTTAGACAAGAAAAAGTAGTTCGAATGTCAGTAAGAATTCAAAATCTTGTATTAATAGCATTTTGCATCATTTTTTATTTGTTTCTGAGTGTAAAACATGACTCGAATGATAAGTTATAATATGTGTATTACATTAATCTAAAAAGTAAAGAAATGTCTGTTTGATTCAAATGTCTGTTGGAAACATTTTTCTTTTCTTAAGTAAATAAATAATAAAAATTTTGAAGTTCGTTTAAGTTCTTAAGTTTGTAAAGTGTTTTAATAAGACAAAATTTAAGCCGTTCTTCAAGTATCTAACAACTTGAAACATTAACATCTTAACACTTCCCAGTGACATAAAATGAACTTGAAACTGAATTAGGGAATTTGATAGATTGCACTTAGTTTCATTACCGAAGATACTCTAGATATGTTCCATTTAAAAAATGCTATCGTTACAGTTGGGAATGTTTTACACAGGAAGTGAATAACTAAAGCATAAATTGATCAATAATTAAAATACATTTATTTTAACTATATGTATCTAATTATTAAAAATAGAAAATTTATTTAAATGCACTTGTGATGGATCATTTTTTTGTTACGCTGAATTTTAAGATGTCAAAAAACCATCTTTATTATAAATTTTTAACTGACAGTCATTGTATATGAATTACTTTTAGGGATTGTGATCTCCCAAACATATACTGATTTAATAACGTATGGTCTTTTTTTTAATAGCAATTGAATTTTAAATCTTTCAAACTGATACAAGTACTTTAAGTAACATTCGGCGGCTCAAAAGTATGAGTACCCACAAGTAAAAAAACATGGAGGATTTGAAGCAGGAAAACATGATGGTAAATCTATAAGTCACGCTAAATTTGATTTTTAGGTATTTTCCTCAAAGATATGACTTGATAGACAGAATTCGTTTTAATATACGATTCGAGATGCAACTAAACCTAGATTTTCAGACGTTAAATCGATGTAGTGATTGTCTGTGCTATCCCCTCCCGGTCTATTAGGCCCAGCTTGGCCGAGTCTTCGGAAATACAATTACATCTGGGGCCTCATCCGACATGGTCGCAGAATATCGACTCATTTTTAACACCCTGGTCGGAAAGATAGAAAGCCTAATATTGTGAGAGCTAAAATTATGAAAATGCTCTTAATCCACATGTTAAAATAGCATAATTTTGAATAACTGACGGACATTTTAATAGCACAAAAAAGGAGGTGGAAACGACAATACTCAAACTGAATTAGAAGTTTAAGCTACAAAAAGAAGTTACTTTTCTTTAGCAAAAAAAAAAAAAAAAAAAAAACCTTTATATTAGGAGACAGTTTTTTTTTAAACTTTAATGTTTTTCTGCGTGATTTTTTTTCAGTATCTCTCGTTCTTAAAATATTTAAAGTCAATAGTCGTTCATGAAAAAGTGCAAACTTGAAACATGTCTTTTCTGATTATTTTACATTAATTTTGTTTTAGCAAATTTGAAAAAAAATTTACTTTTGAAAATATGTTTTTTTAAAATAAGTTACATATTTTTATATAAATATTTTTAATGCATTAAAAATTATTATTGAAAAAAAACATTGAAACAAAACAAGAAATAAATTTTCTTGTTTCGGTAAATGAAAAAAAGATGAAATCCAATGAATAATGTATTGAGTTATAACTATTTTAATTTATCTCATTAATATATATATATGTTTAACCAACCATCATAAATTTTTTTAAATCAAAATTTTAAATAAATATATATTTTAAATGTTTCCTAAAGCTGCTGAAGTAACATCATTTCTTGAACTATGCGCATTTAAATCTGTTTCTAATCGTTTAAATCCTAATCAATTATTTAAACAGTTATAACTATATGAATTTTAAATATATATGAAGATGTATTTTTTGTGTTCAATTCAGAAACGGACAAAGTTTTCCTATTCGGAATTTTTATCCCTACGGAGCGACGTTGTATAAAAATTTAATTTTGGTATTTTCTCAAATACGAAACCCCCGATGCATTTGCAACTCATGTCATCATATTTTGCACCTTTTTATGAAACTTTGCAATTGGATGTGTGTACTTAGGGGCAACATTTAAAGAGCTAGACTATTGTTTCGATAATTATGACTTACCCTGCATAATACCACAGTAAAACATAAAAACACTACATTTCATAACAGCATTATGTAACTAACATTCTTAAAAATTTCCTAATATCTGCATTAAAATTATTTACTCATCTGCTTTAAACCTGACTGCAGTACTAATGAAAACGCAAATGATTACAAAGAATATTATGAATGCTAATCAGATATATGGATTCTTTTACTAAAGATTTTACACAGACAAGAGAATAGTCAAAGAAATAAATTTTGATAAGTAAGCAGAACCCACCTAAAGATTACTATATGTATACCAAACCTTGGTCATCAAAAAGAGCGTCGTTTGAGCTTAATCGATTACCCAAATTAATCGTTATTTATAAGTTCCAAAAGTTCACTTTTGCTGAAAAAAATTCCATCAATTTTGGACATTTATGTTACACATTATAATAGATTTATAAACGTCCATTTCAATTTTTGTTCTTACTTTTTGTATCAACAATTAGTAATAATAAATTATAAACCCTTAATCGTGTTTTTTTTAACTGAAAATTTATTGAAATACGTATTGTTGTTATTCGTCGTATCTTGTAGGAAAGATTTTTAACTCATAGTTTAAAGTTCGCCATAAATACTATAAAAATAATAAAATAATACCTTGATGGCAAATCGATATCAATACTTTTGTAAGATGCAAAATTTAAATATGTTCATGTCCACGTTTGTTAACTATTTTTATTTAAGTAAAAAGAAAAATATGTTCGCCATTCTCCATAACATTTAAATGTTAGGAAAGAGCATTAATATTTATGACTTTCCAGACATAAATATCTCTATAAAAAAGCAAAACTGAAACAGTCTACAAATCCTTTATGCGAGTTTCATATTGATAAAATTTAATGGACAGCGTCATAAACATGAAATGTTTAATGTAGTATATTTGATAAGGGAATAGAAAAGTTTAATACCATTTTGTTGCATAAAGAATATTTAAATTTGATAATAAAAAAAAAAAACTATTTTATTCGTTTATGGACTCATAATTACAGAATGTGTCAAACTTAATATCTTATGATAAATTTTAAGGTCTTTATGTTTTATTATTATTATATAAATTTTAAGTCTTATTTGTAAATATTTATGTAATGACTCAACTAGTATTTCGTTTTAATAAAATGTTAAAGCAAAATTAGATAAAAATAATATTTTATAGTGTAGAAGCTGGAAGTACTAATTTGTGTAGAAATTAGTCGTATTAATTCGTATAAAACTTATAACCTGTTTATGTATACATACAAGATTGCTTAATCTGAAAATGTTTTCCAGATGATACTCATATGATAAGGCATTTGCAATGCGATCAAAAAGAAATCACGATGTGAATGCGAAATTTTCACATTCACACATATGTCTTTTGTGTTTCACATTCAGCGATAGTTCACATCACTTTACATTGCTATCATATAAGGAATTTGAAAGCAGGAAACAACATTATTAAAATGTTATTTATAAATTGTACTGTTATAGTTCAATCTGTTATTTTATGTGTATTTATAATTCTATAAATACGTATAAATACTGCAAATACGTAATATAACAATTGTCGCTTGGTCTATTTGTCAACATATAACAGCGCTAAAATTGTCTCACCGAATGTTTAGAATTAATATATGTCTATATGCTTTTAATAAATATATATATGTATAATACAGGGAGTTTCGCTACCAGACCGACAAACTTTGAGGGGTGATAGTAGACATGCGGACAAACATTATTAAATAGGAAATCATGAGGCGCTAACGTCTTCTGTAGGAGCTAGAGGTCATTAGAGATTAAGGTCCAAAAAATCAAATGATGATAGAAGACGAAAAATAGGTGGATTCGTTTGCGGTTTTTGCTAAAATCCTTCTTCATATCACGAATTTTTTGTAAAAAAAATAAAGGTTACGTAAAAAAATTGTCGATAGAGGGCGCTTTAGACTTTAGATTAACGAACAAATACTTTTTTCGTTCTTTTGTACATGGGGTTTAAATTATTCTATAGTTTAGATTTTAATTAAATTCTGAGCTTCAAATCGGAAACATGGGAGATCAGGTAACTAGTGAAAATTAAACTGTGAACCGAGGGGGAGATTTTAAACGTTTATAAACATTGGACAATCTAATTTATTTTGTTGCGGTTTGCGTGTACACCATTCTCTTGGTAATTATTTTATTCAAAATGACTTACAGCTTTGGTGTCCTCATTTTTTGATAGTGAGTGTTTCACACACACCTCCAACATTTCAATGGCATTACCCTTGGGTGTTTTATTACCAGACCGCCATACTTCCAGAAAGTGTTAGGGATGCAAAAACGACTCGGAATCACATAGGAATGTAACGTTGAAAATGCCTTTTTTGCGAGTTATGGTTAAAAAAACAGAAAAAGGAACAGAAACAGGCAGAGAAACAGCAACACGTTAATATGACAGAAAACAGTTTTTAAAGGTTTTACTGCAAAAAGTGTTCGAAATTACGACCAGAAGTAGTTCGGCATGCTTATCAGCGGCGTTGCATGGAATTCTTAACGCTTTGAAAGATTCCTGTCATCTTTTTATGTATTCTGGCTGCTACAGAAATAGAGCTGCGAAGTCCTTAACTGATGGTACGGGAGTAGCTTGCCGGACTACTTCTGGTCGTAATTTCGAACACCTTTTGCATTAAAACCTTTAAATAAACTTTGTTCTGTCAATTTTACATGTTGCTGTTTCTCTGCTTGTTTCTATTGCACTTTTCTCTACTTCTTTTAATCACAACTCGCAAATTAGGCATTTTCAATGTTACATTACTATGTGATCCCGACTTGTCTTTGTATACCTAACACTTCTTGAAAGTATGGTGGTCTGGTAGTAAACACCCAGGAGTAATGCTAATGAAATGTCGGAGATGTGTCAGAAGTGCCCTCTATGAGCACACTAAATCTGTACATCATTTTGAATAAAATAATTGCCAAGGGAATGAGCAACACGCAAACCTCAACAAAATAGATTAGCTTGTCCAGTGTTTATGAGCGTTTAAAATCTGCTCCTCGGTTCACAGTTCAATTTTTGCTAGTTACCCGATCCCGATGTTTCCGATTTTGGGCTTAAAATTTAAGTTAAATCTATTCTTTAGAATAACTTCAACCCAATACACAAAAGAACGATAAAAAGTATTTATTCATTACTCTAAAGTCTAAAGCGCCGACAATTCGACAATTTTTGAACGTAACCTTTATTTTTTTTTTTTACAAAACATTAGTAATATAAAGAATGATTTTAGCGAAAACCACAGACGAATCGATTCTTTTTCCGTATTCTATCATCGTTTGAAGTTTTGAACCTTAAACTTTAATGGTCCCTATCTCCTACAGAAGACGTTTGCGCCCCGTGGTGTCCTTTTTTATAATGTTTGTCTGCGTGTCCACTATCACCGATCAAATTTTGTTGGTCTGGTAGCGAAACACCCTGTATATATTCAAAGTTGCAGAATTTTGACAAATCATTTTAAAAATTGCGAAAAATTAATCAAAACATAAAAAGCTAGTTAAAAAAATTGTTCATTCTGTTAAATCCCAATAAGCGTAGAATTCAATGTTAGTACAATGGCAGGTATAATGTTTATAGGCTGCCATTATGATTTTGTTGTATGTAAAATAGAATCAGGTTATATTCGTATTCCTGAAATTAATATATACTTAAAGATTACACATTTTGTTTTGATGCATTTTTTGCATTTTACATCTATTACCCAAAAATCTCCACATTTATCGAACTAATTATAGTACGATCTCACCTTATTTTCCACGTTAATTTACACGATTTTCGATTGTTTTATCTTGAAATGCTCCAGAAGTTTTGAAATATATAAAACACGTGTATAATTTCAAGTATTAATCCAAAGATAACGTCATTGGTTGATATTTTTCTTCACCAGTCCTCTACAATTCTCCATCTGTATGAATTCATCTGTAAAACTTGTAGTACTAACATATAATTTTAATACAATATTTTTTTTTGAAAAATTTAAGCTTTAAATACAAAACGAGCAGTCTAATAAGTAGTAACCCCCAAACACCCATCTCCCAACAAAAGGAATTCCTTCTGTAAAACTTACGACACAAACACCTTATTTCAATAAAATTATTTTATTGAAATTATGTGTTTTTATGAAAATTTCAATAAAATAATTTTTCGAAAATATTACTCTTTAAAATACAAAAAGAGAAGTCGAATAAGTAGTTTAGAAATGATGGAGATTTAAATCATGAAACTTATAAAATTAATTTTTTTTTTTAACCGTATAAAAGGATTTAGAGTTTTATAATTTTCTATGACAAAAAAAAAATAAAAATTCGTATTCGGAGATCAAAAATTACAGTTTAATCCTATATTAGTTTTTGAGTTTCGCTTAAAAAGTAACCAGTATTTTAATTTGTATCAAAACTTTTAAAAATGCGGGTATTTTTACTGTATAGACCCTTGCCGAAATAGACGACACAGGTCTAAAGTTTTTATGCATATTTTACATCAACATATTTACTACTTGATGTGCATGATCCATTGTTTTTAATATTTATGCAGATTATTTAAACGAGATATCTTATCTATTTTTATTTAGTAAATGAAGTAAAATGTATGCACAAAACAATAATAATCTAAATATAATTTAATTTTTTAACTACACTGGTTTTCAAAATGATGAAAATGCTCCCTTAAGTGATTCCATAACAAAAATAATCCCATTAATCTACATATTTATCATATAAATTGACTTTATAAAGCTTAATACACAATATTAATATGAAAAAAAATCTGCTTTAATTTATGTTAATATTATAATATTATAAATTATGTTTTCATTCAAAAATGAATAGGAGTAAATTGATTTGAATTGTACAGATATTTCAAAATTATCAAAGTTTTATTTGCCAATTGGGATGCTTTGTGTTTAATAATTTTAATTCAACATTACAACAGAAAGTAAGTTTAAGAGATTTCAAACAAGACAAAGTGACAAAACATGGATTTTAATTCTGTTTTGGAATAGCACTTCATCGTTTATTTATTTATTTATTTTTATTTTTTTGATATACACTGCACATTGTAAAAACAACGGCTTTCCATTGGGTATAAGGCTGATTATTCAAAAGTCATTCATGTGTAGGGATGTTATAATCTATCCAGTATTTGTGTCTTTTTAAAAGTGCATTTCAGGAATTGTCTTGATGAAATATATAATTAAGAACGACAAAATTACATCCTGATTCAACAAATGGCATTCTAACATGTGAATAAAGGCATGTCCATTGTTTCGTCAGTTTAGAAAAGCAGTTCTAATTACAGATCCAGAGACAAAACGGTATTAAGGGAAATGCACCATTTGATGCTTTGAAAACATCTCCCTTTTTTTTCGAATGGCATGACAGTATCATTGAATTTCTATCCGAAATACAAAAATTAAACATTTATCATCGCTAAAATTAATTGATCGATTAGTTAATTACGACATCGCGAAAAAGCGAATTTTTAAATATTTAAATAGAATGTCCGTTCTTTCTTCAGCTTGTGCAGGAAAAATTAAAAAATGACAGAATTTGGGCGTTTAAATTTATCAATAGTTCATCTAAGTGACATTCCGAATTTGGCATAAACCAGAATTGGTTTCTTCATTCAGAAATAATTTTTCATTTCCTCTCGCAGAAAAGAGTGCGTGAACTACTTCAGTATGCTAAGAATCTCTTTTAAGTACTTTGCTAAATATTATGCAAAAATAACCGCCAATGAAGTGCTGCTATATCAAAATGTTTATCGTGTTCCTATTTTGCTTTTGCGTAAATTTACAAAAACGCATATTTCGAAATAGATTAAAGTATAAATACAAACAATTTTTAAACATATTAATTTAATATTAAAGGAACTGTATTATATATAGTTTTAATAAAAATATTTTGGCATTTTGCATAGAAAACGCGAACTGATTTCTTTGTTTGTATGTCATTCCTGTATATTTTCACCTTACTGTATATATGGAGATCCAAATTTAAGCTTTATTTGACTCTTCGCATACAGTAACACCAGGCAATAAATCAGCGAGTTGCATAAACAGACGTTACATAAAAAAAAAATTTAATTTGCGATTTTTTTACTTAAAGAATGGAGGATGACGGAATATTGATAACGATGAAGTTATGATGTTGTTTAACGTATGAATCGATTCAAAAAAAAAATCATGAAAATAAGATTTTCTTTAACATGTTTTTTGTATAAAATACAAAATATCTTTCTCTTTGTGTATACTATAATATAGAAGTCAGAACTGACATGAGACACGCGCTAACGTATTGGTACTTTAGATACTTTAGATGACTGACTACAATAATAATTTATAACCTTTGTAATTTGAGTGTTTAGAAACCAACTATTTTATATGAGGATAATTATACTAGTGAAATGTGAGTGAGTTAATACATAATTTTTTGGGGAATTCTTATGGTAATAATAACTGTAGTACTTCAAAAAATAAAACTATTTCAGACAAAATGACTCAGGTTTTTTTTTTTGGGGGGGGGGCAATTTTTTAATTTCTAAAACTATATTTTATTAATTTTAACTATAATCAGAGTGTAATTTATTCATTTAACTGTGTTATTTTTACTATGTATTAAACTGTTTAAAACATTTGAGTTATTTTTATTTAATTTAACCGAGTTATAGGAATAAAGTTTTGCAGTTAAAGTTTTGCAAAGATTGCATGACTAATAAAACTAAGTTACAGATTTGAAAAAAAAACTGTATAAAATGAAAACTTTACTATTTCCCAAGTTTCGATTGGCATTCAAATCTACAGAAATCAATGGATTGCTATTAAAAGCCAATGAGAGAAAATGTGTCTTTTGAGAAATAATTTTTAAACATGAAGTAGGGGAGACCAAAGTGGAATGACAATAAGGGTGGCTGTAACCACCATTCAGTTTTCATAATTAAAATAATTTCAGAGTCTTGCCAATAGTTGGCAATCAAAGCTACATAAATGTTTTATCGCTAATCTTTGTTTCATGCAGTATTAGAAACAGGTGATAAAAAAATCAAATATATAGAATTTTCAACTTAAAAATGCTATTTTTTAGAAATATTTTCTAAGATTATCCAATGTAAAATATACTACAGAAATTTAAGTAAATATATTTTTAAAATTGTGGAAATATTGGATTCCCAGTCATTCAGGGCAGACAGATTTTATTATTTAAATAATGGTAATTAGGGTCGTTGGACCCAATTAATAGAGAAAGGGATAACCATAGGTAAGGATTTTTTTAAACCTTTTTTTATTATATACAGTACATAATAAAGTATTAATGGTTATATTTCTAAATAATGAAAATTTATTCCATAAAGCTGGAGTAGAATGGAATGATAGAAATAAAAATGTACAAAATTGCTACAGAAGCAAGAAGAAAAATAAAATAGAAACAGGAAAATTTATAGGAACTTTCATTTATTTTAAATAGTACCCACAGTAGATAAATAAAATGGTAAAAGACTAGAGAGGATGAAAGCAGCAGGTTTAAGATATGTCAAAAGTATCATAGACTCTTCAAAATAACATAACATTGATCAAAGTATTTTAGGAATGTGTGAAGACAAATTTCAACAAGACGAACACAATCAGATGAAACAAAGTGTGTGGCAACTAATGCTTTCAGATAGAGTGTCACAAAAAGTAGGCGTTTAAAATGGAATTTTCCTCTGGTGACAATTCCAAAGAATTGAAAGTCTGAATGCACCATACTAAGTCGGTAGTCGAACTGTCGACCTGAGCGTGGAAATCAGAGTAAGAATTTTACAGTTAAGGAAATTAACTACATTCATTAAATTTCATTAAACTAGTTGAAAGGAGTAGCCACAGTAAAATTTCAAGATGAATCAATTTTAATAAAATTTAAATTTGTGTAAGCTTAGTAATTGAGGCCACAAGCATAGAAGTGCATTTAATCTATTATGAATAGTTGTTCAAAAGATTATCTTCCAATCGAAATCGAAATTAATGATTCTAAATTTAAAATTTTTGTTTTTGTGATTAATAAAAATTCTATTTATTTTAATATGATTATTGGTACTGACTCTACACTTAAATTCTCTTTAATTATTTCTAGCCATTTCATAAAATTATGACATTATCAAAATGATTCTAAAACTTCAAGTTCATTGCATTTTTATATTCAAACTATCTTTTCTGGATATAATTATTTTTTTCTATTTTCTGTATGCTCTGAATGTCACTTTTTTCTTTAATTGTCAAAATGTATAAAAAAAAAAAAAACCCAATCAGTGATTATTCAATTTTTATGTGCTAAAAACAGGCGAACTGGCAGTAAGATTTTAACACTTTCTATAAAATTAGTATAGATTTTCAAAATTTTTAACAACTAAAGAAAAAGGAGAAATCCTGATTCGTACAAAGAAAAGTATGCTAAAAATATTAATTTCTTGGGAACATATTTTTGAAAAATGCATAAATTGCATGCAGACTTAAGATTACACAAGTGAATTCGAAAACAGAGTGACGAACAGTTTTAATCTTCCAGACTCCAAAAATCTTATAAACCAAAATACAGACATATCACTTAATCGTTTTAATTATTCCAACCCGGAAATTATATAACCAAGCTTAGAAAATGAATTTTTATTTATTCATATAAAAATGACGAAAGACAAGTATTAGAAACAGAAGCAAATAAATTAAAATATGCATTTAACCTCAGAAAAAATAATACCAGCAATCGCGATAACATCCCGACAGCCTAACTTGTATAACTGGACAATAAAATTAGAACAAGAGTAATTATAAATGTTTGCAAGATATAAAAAAATTTCAATTGAATCAGAAAATTTAAAGTTAACCCAATTCAGAATTTGTTTATTATAAATGTTTGCAAGATAAAAAAAAAATCAGTTGAATGAGGATATAAAAATTTAAACCAATTCAGAATTTGTTTAGTGAAAGCGGAAGATTATTTTGATATTAAATAAACCAAGAAAATTTTTTAAAGGTTTTTGACAAGAACCGATTAAACCTAAAAACAAAACAAAGAATTTATAAAACCATGCAACATGTTGAATATTAAAAATACTTTAACCCGACAGATAACGCATAAATGGTCTTTTCCTCGTCGAAATTCGTTACCTTTCAGTAAATAATTTACCTTTAATGCCACAATAGAGAAATTCTTTGTAGCTGACCTTGAGTTTTTTCGGATTAAATATAATAAAACTGCAAGTCATTTCTTCGTCTTAACGGTATTTCACTGCATTCTGAAATTTAAATTGGTCTAAAACTGGATTACGAGTACTTATATTAAATTATGTTTATTTTTTTAATTTATGTTATTAGTTGAAGTGTTACAAATTTTATAAAATATTATTTTAAGTTAATATTTTGAAGAATAATTTTTATGTACAATGTAAAAAAAAAAAAAAAAATTCGTTAAAAAAATCCGCGTGCCAATGTTACCAGCAGTTTTTGACGTAAAAATTTCAGCAACATTTAATTTAATAATGTGCTTTAACAGTTATAAATTCTTTGCACTCGAATCTTCGGTCTAATTCAACCTCCTTTTCCTTTGTAAAATTTTATTTTGCACCAGTAATAAAAGAAAAAAATATGCCTTATTAATTCGAGCATTTTTCGTATAATGCAAATGAAACTAACCTCTTTTGAGAAAGTGAGGTCGACTAAATAAAATTTGTGTGAGAGGCCTGGTTTTGATAGGATTATTAGTTAGATGAAAAAGCAAAATAGTAATTCTTTATAATTTCCAATATAATTCATACGGCACTGGAAATGAAAGTTATGGTTGATAACTAAAAAAAAAAGGATTAATCACATGGGAAAATTCTAAGAAGTTATAAAATTATAATATAAAAAAGAGCAAAACAGAAAAACAAAATTTATTTGGCTCTATTTTCTTAAATAAGTCAATATTTACCTTACTTAGAAAGATGTACGTTATAATTTCCGATATAATTTATACGGCACTAGAAATGAAAGTTATGGTTGGTAACTAAAAAAAGGATTAATCACATGGGAAAATTCTAAGAAGTTATAAAATATAATATAAAAAGGAGCAAAACAGAAAAACAAAATTTATTTGGCCCTATTTTCTTAAATAAGTCAATATTTACCTTACTTAGAAAGATGCATAAAAATGTCTCGGCAACAGAATAATGCGTAGCGGAAAACTTTTGGATTTGAATTAAAAAATGTTTCGGTAACTCGAATCTTAATCAAATTAGCATACACTACCTGAAATCTTATAAAGTCGAACGCTAGTCTATAAAAGTGGTGGCATGGGACTTTTAAGAAATATTCTGAAAAACAGATTCAAATTTGTCGACTGCATGCAATTGTCCTTCATCAACTGAAATCTGATATCTTCACAGCTTTCAACAGACCAGGTTTACAGAGTCTTATGGAACCTCCTAAGGCAGCCAGATGAAATTGAGGTTGAACTGAATTCAGCAGGCCGGAAAGTATCGACACATTAATCACTATTCTGATATACTGCAAATACTTTTGAATCGATAACATCCTGATACATAACGTCAACAATTTGAATAGTATTCTTGTAGGCGCTTTCCATGTCCACTCACTGTCATTTATACCAACCACAATTCTTTCTAGGAATATACTCAGAATTTGTAGCATTTTTCAAGGAATCAATAAATTGATAAGTTTTGTTTAAATAATATCGTAGATCTGCATAAGCGTTTTCTAATCCATAGGTTTCTTTTCTCGAATATTAAACTGAACATTTTCATCTGACTCAGAGAATTTCTTCAAATAACTATAGTTTTAATCATTCAATATCATCTTTCTATTTTGCTATGGCGACACATGCCGCCAGTACTAAGTTCAAACTGGCTTATAGTGATATTGCTTCCTTATGATGTGATTCAAGAATAAAAAATTTATAAGGATGCCGTATATCCTTGATTTAATGGGTAAATTTTCAAGTAACACATTATTTTTTTTACCACCGTTTGTCGCAATTGACTGCGAATTAAACAGTCTACAAAGTAAAGAGTTGCTAGTCAAAAAAGGCATATCAGGCGTTAACCATCATATATTGCTTTGTTAACAAGAAATATTTCATATGTACATATTCAAAAAATACATGGAAACTCTATTTACAACTGCGTATAAATAACATATTTCAGAAATTCTTTAGTGCCCACATTTCCAATAGCTTGCATATTTAAAATTATTAATTTTAAATTCATCAATTAATTTGATGCATATACAGGGTGATTCTAAATTGTTTTTACAATAAAAGAAGGGTGATAATACACATGAAAACAAACAATATTAAATAGGTAACCAAGGGTCCAAAACGCTTTTCAAAGGCGGTACCTGCCATTAAAGTTTAGAGGCCAAAACTTCAAATAAACATAAAAAATAGAAAAAACGAGCGATTGATATGCGGTTTTCGCTAAAACTATTCTTTATATCAGTATTTTCTTTAATATAAGTTATAAATATAAATTTAGAAAAATGTCGATAGAGGACACTTTAGACTTTGGAGTAATGAAAAACTATTTTTGTCGTTATTTTTTATATCTAAATAAATGGTTTCGTAACCTGAAACTTAAATTTTGAGCTCAAAATTGAATAGTTGGGAGTGGTTAAGTAGCAAAAGCTGAACTGTGTTCAGAGTATTGAAATTTCAAATGATTATAAACAAGTTGGAAATTGCACGTGAAGCGAAGCAAATGAGGTGCGTTCGTTTGATAACGAAGTTTTAAAAATATTACTCTCATATATCAAGCTCATAAAATTGTAAATATTGAATTATAATTAAAACGCTCATCAAACAATGTTCTCCCAATACCATTATGTAATGGAATACTTTTGTGTTGCCTTGTAAATCAATAACAAACGTTCTTTGCACCACAAATTATGTAAAATGTATATTATAATATGTATTTTCTAGATGCATATCAATTTTATTAATTTCGAATGAGTGTGACACCATTAAAATGCATTTGAAACATTTTTTTCCCATTGACCGTAATGTAACGGAATACTTTTGATTGTCCCTGTAATTGATCTATGCATCCAATTTTCATAAAACGTGAAATAACTCGACAAAAGTATGTAATAATTATGTATTTTAAATTTCAAACGTATAAAATACATTTGAAACTTTTTCACCATTGACCATAATGTAATTGAATACTTTTAATTGGCCCTGTATTTGATCTATGCACCCGATTATCAAACAAATTGAAATAACTCGACAAAATTATGTAATAATTATGTATTTTAAATTTCAAACGATTAAAATGCATTTGAAACTTTTTCCCCCATTGACCGTAATGTAATGGAATACTTTTGATTGCCCCTGTAATTCATCTATGCATCCGAGTTTCATAAAATTTGAAATGACTCGACAAAATTTTGTAATAATTATGTATTTCAAATGTAAAACGATTCGGTTGGGTAGTTTTTGCGTTGTTATATGCGGACAGACGGACGGACTGAACGACCACTATAGGTGCTACGTATTTACATAATTACGAACGCACCTAAAAACGGAAAAAAAGTGGTCGATTGATTTGCGGTTTTCACTAAAGCTATTCTTTATGGCGCTTATTATTGAAAATAAAATATAAGGATAAATTTCAAAAAATGCCGATAGAGGGCTCTTTAGACTTTGAAGTAACGAATAATATTTTTTGCCGTTATTTTTTGCATCTGATTAAATGTTTTAAAAAGCTTAGACTTAAAATTAAATTTTGAGCTCAAAATCTGAATAGTTGGGAGTGGTTAAGTAGCACAAACTGAACTGTATTCAGAGGGTTCAAATTTCAAATGATTATACAAAACGGACAAATTGTTCGACTTGTTTGTGGTTTTCGCTAAAACTTCTCTTTAAATCAGTATTTTCTTGAAAAGAAATTTTAAAGATAAATTTTACAAAATGCCGATAGAGGACGCCTTTGACTTTGCAGTAGCGTACAAATATTTTCAATCGTCATTTTTTTAAAATCTCATAAAATGCTTTAAAATTCTTAAACTTAAACTTTAAGCTCAAATTCTGAATCGTCGGAAGTGTTTAAGTAGAAAAATGGTTTTAATTTAAACCGCAAACGAGTCGAACAATTTTTCCGTTTTTTACAGTCGTTTAAAATTTTAACCCTCTGAACACAGTTCAGTTTCTACTACTTAAACTCTCCCAACTCTTCCGATTTTGAGCTCAAAATTTAAGATTATATCTAAGCTTACGAAACAATATAATGAAATGCAAAAAATAACGACAAAAATTAGTTGTTCGTTACTCCAAAGTCTAACGCGCCCTCCATCGGAATTTTTCGAAATTTATCTTTACAATTTATTTTCAAGAAAATACCGACATACAGAACAGTTTTAGTGAAAACCGCAAATCATTCGACCAATTTTTTTATTTTTTATATTTATTTGAAATTTTGGACTCTAAACTTTAATGGCGGCTATCTCCTTTGGAAAACGTTTGGGATCCTTGGTTTCCCATTTAGTATTGTTTGTCTTGATGTGTACTATCACCCTTCTTTTGTTGTAAAAACAATTTAGAATCACCCTGTATATATGTATACATATATACAAGGTGGTCATCAAGAAACTTGCTCGATATACGTAAAAGTGACGATTTGACTGCTCATTTTGTCGAAAATAAATTTTAGATATACTTAATGATCGTGACATCTAAAAACAATATTTAAAACAATAGAGTTCTAAATAGAGGAATACGGTTACAGCGAAAACTTTTCAAAATTTCGCAAAAAATGGCAATACCCATTTATTCCTTGTCCAAATTCATCAGCACATAGAAAAAACAAAATTTGTGTAGGAATGATATACGAACTATCAAAATTGCTGTCGTAAAATACTTATAAAGAAAAGACCATTGCGAAGAACGAATGACAACACTTACAGAAAAAAATCTATTTAAATTAGCAATTTTCAGTCCCCTCATTGCCCATTTTCGCAGTCAATAATGCATTGCATGTGTGAAATTGTTGACAACAATCACGAATGAAACTAGTCCTTGGGGCCACCATAATACTTACCCATCATAGATATGCATAGTATAATATATGAAAATATAACATTTAAAAACAATTTATACAATGCATTGGAATTCCAAAATAAAATTTAAACGTATATTTAAATATTGTTAGTATACATAGTAATGCTCTATTAATGAATTGCTGATGAACACATTTCGACAAATTATATAAAATGCCAAACTACTCAAGTAGTACTGAACTCCGTAAAAGACACATCCTTATAACCCGAAAAGTAATAATCATATTAACTAACACTTTACTGCGTCAGATTAAGCGTCTCATTTTCAATTATAATATATCTCTGAATCGAAATTTGAATGAAATACAGGGTTATGAAAAATCGAAGAGTGTGAAAAACAGGATTAGAAATATCTCGGCAGCTACTAATCTTATCGACTTCAATTTTTATGCATAATTTGTGTTATTTTATTGCTTTTTTACGCCCACTCCTTAAAAAATAAAATTTCGAAAATTTTTATATAGCTTTCATCAGAACGAATTTTTCGAGAGTCCGAAAAAAAAATAGTTCTGGATAATCGAGGTTAGCGATATTGAACATCATTAGTTCCATTCGTACATACTAATTACATACAAAATTTCAACTCTCTATCTCAATTTGTTCGTGAGATAGAGCGTTTAAAGACACACGGACAGACAGAGAGACAGACGAACGGCAATTTTTTTTCTAAAGATATGTTTTTTCGAATGTCCTCTATCTGAAACGTGCAAATCCGTCAAAAATTTTTTTTCGATTTTCAAAACGATTGCAAGATTTACCCTATACTACGTATGATGGGTAAATAACAACAGCGAAGGAATCTGTAGAACTTCAACTTTTATGGCACCTTTCAATTCTGACAAATTAGTTGGATTTGGCGTGTATACCTTTCATTTCAGATAACCCATAAATTAGAAATCCAGAGGTTGAAGAATCAAAACTGTGAATTAATGCCAGCTGGTTCTATCATCAAAGTACAGTTGCAGCATTTGTCAAACAGATGTGGCGATATGAGCAGCGCACCATCTTGTACAATTATTAATGACATTTCGCTGCTGCAGTTCTGGAATTACGTAATTCTGAAACATTTTTGTATACAGAGAATTTCTGATGGAGAACGTATTCAAACTTGTAAAAGTGATCTCTTCAATAATGTACAGCCGAGAATGAATATTTTTTCGATGTCGCACAACACAGTAACATTATCTTTGTGTAGAGGTATGGTTTTACATCGTAAAGATTTTCATGAGCCCAGTGAAAACAGGTCTGTATGTTTACATTTCGAGTTAAAGACAAATGTCCGGGAATCCGTCCGTAATTCTCTGAGAGTTTTGCAAATGAGTAAAATTATAATGTTTTCTCTTCATTTTGTGTTAAATACTAAGAAAATATGATTCGTTTAATATTATTAAAAAAACTAATTACAAAATCTGAATGTAACCCGCACTTCACCGGCGATGGGTATGGGAAAACAGTGCTTTCAACCCCGAGAAAACGTGAACGGAATATTACATTCCAAACACTTAGAGTCTCTCATTAATATTCATAAATATTATCTGTTATTATCATCACATCTGAAAAAATACTTTTCAAAGTCCAAACATGGTTGACCGACTTCAATTTACTACATTTGGACACAGGAATCTTTCGGGTAACCTTCACCGTTGCTTCCAGTATATTCAAATTGCGTGCAACACGTTTTGCTGCGAGCAAGTGATTTGCAGTAAACCTGCTATGCACTTATGCGACAACTTCAACAGGAACAGATTCTCATCCGTTTCATGTTCAATCACATATGCATCCAATTTCTTCAAATCATTTCACCAAATTACATTCAATTTTTACGGAACAAGTGTCTCGTCATAACTTGTGATTTCAGCGATAAATTCGCGTTGTTTCAGTTGCATTTTCTACTTTCATATAAAACAGATTTATCAATTCGATTTGTTGTTTTTTTATAAGTGACATCTTGTTGGAAAGTGCGAACAACGAGTTGAAGAAAAAAATCTTCCCAAACTGTTTATTATAATGTATGTATTAAATTAGGTTGTTCTATGATGGTTGCTTCTACCATAGATTCCTGATAAACATGCAAAGTTTGTCAGTTCACTTGGTCTTTGAATTATCATTGGTCTCATACAATGTTCTTTTTTACAAATGTTTTATGCATGTGTAACGACGTTAATATAACTTTGAATGCGGTATTTTTGGTAAGATTCGGAACCCCAAATAAATTCTGGATATATCCTGAGATATAAAAGTAGGACTTTCTCCTGAATTGGAGTCCTCTTCGATTACAACTTACTGACTTCAATATCATAGTGAAGGAAAACGTTTTTGATATGGAAGGAATAAAGGTTTTGCTACAAGTAATGTTTATCAGTAGTCGGATTTTTTTTTTACTTGTCAACTGATAAATTGTGTAGGATTTGTTTTAAAATGTGTTTTTGAGTTTTAAGAAAATAAAGAAAGCACAGTTTAAAAGTAGTGAATTAAAATATAACAAATATGTTAAGATATTATTAAAAAGCAAGAGAAAGATAGGATATTATAAGAATTTCTAAGTAATTAATTAAGATAAGTGGAGAATTTGTTTTTGATATTACATGCGTATATATATATTAAATAATTAACATTTAAAAGGATTGTGGTTTGTTTTATCTTGGAGTAATGATGAGTGAAATCATACTACATTTTGAGGATTTTTTTTCTCAGTTTGGCTCACATAGGATTTTTTTGTAATGAGAGCAACTAAACATAAATTTCAAATATTAAGAAAAATAAATCTAATTCAATATTTGTCCGCAGAGATTTAATAAGAAACTTAAATTTCATTGTACTTAGCAAGTAAGTTTACCCAGTAAAAATTGAAACAATTTATTAATACAACTTGCTAATTAGTTTTATGGATAATTTTCTAAAGCAAAATGAAAAACTCCTTTATAAAACATAAAAAAATATTTATACAAAAAAAGGGTACAGAATATCATTTATAAATCCACTTTTTTCTAAATGAACCTCATATTACACAAGAGAAATATATCTGATTTCACAGAAATGTATTTTTTCATTATACAGTGTTATTTTTTTTAGTCTTGAAGAATTATAGTCTCTGTTGATTTAATAGCTATTTATCAAATTCTAAGTATTTTTTCTCCATTGCATTACTAATCTTATTACTTGATACAACAGGGAAATAGATTTTTTTTCTTTGTATAAATGTTTTTTTCCATTTTTTGCTAGAGTAACTTTTATTTGACAAGGTACACATTAAAAGACTTTTTTGTATTACAAATGTTGGTCTTCCGTATAATGAATAATGTTTCTGCGGGATTTAAGAAAATATCGTCTCTTTATTTAAATGGCACGCAAAGTAAATATAAAAGTAGAAATAGTTTAAACCTCACGCGGCATAATTAAAAATATTCAATATAAGTTCAGAAATTGCCAATTTTTATTATATACTTATTTCAAATCCACATGTATTTTAGATATAAAATATGTCAACGTTTTTAAAAGAAGAGTTTTTTTTCTATATTTAATTATATTGTTTATAAAAAATTCCGAAAATCAAAATTGCGCAAATTTTCTTGCTGTTATGTAATCTTTGGAAGTGGAAGAATACGCCTAAATTTAAAAATATTATCACCAAATACACTGCTCAAAACAATTAAAGGATATTGCAGTTTTAGGTGGATTTTGTATCTGGGAAACTTTTTAGCTGATTGATACATGGTCGACAGACATAGTAGGTTATATGAGAATAAATTACACATGTTTGGCAGGAAAAATGCATTTTATTGCGCATTTGTGTACAAAAGGAAAAAAAAAACACAATTTGTGCATATGAGAAAAAAAGAATAAGAAAAGATGTTTTCTTCAAAGAAAATCATTTTCAGTAGGGGGTATGGTTTCCACGGGCGGCCAGCAACGTTGAACACCTTTGAGGCATGGACTCAATGAGGCTATTAATGACGAGTTGGGGTATTCTGCCCCACTCTTCCAGAAGAGCTCTTCCCAGTTCTTGGACAGTTTGTGGGGATTGTTGGCGGCCAGAAACTCGTCTTCCTAGAGCGTCCCAAACGTGCTCGATTGGATTCATGTCTGGAGAACACGCTGGCCATTCCATTCGAACGATTCCTTCCTCAAAAAGGAAATCCTCCACCAGGTTTGCACGATGTGGCCTGCAGTTATCGTCCATTAAAATGAAGTTATCTCCGATTGCTGCAGCGTAAGGGACTACAATATGTCTGAGGATCTCATCCCTACATCAGCAACCAGTCAGAACTCCATATCGAATGATGTAGAGGTCAGTGCGCCCGTCAATGAAGATGCCACCATACACCAACACTCCTCCACCGCCAAATCTGACACTTTCGTGCACGAACGCAGGGTTATTCCTACTGCCACGGTCCCTCCAGATGAAAATACCCTATTATCCGGATGCACAGAAAAACGGGATTCGTCAGAAAACAGAATATTGCTCCATTCATTTCTCTTCCAGTTGACATGCTCGGTTGTCCACTCCCTGCGGTCGCGACGATGCCTTGATGTTAATCTAACACATACCATCGGTCGGCGAGCATACAGACCTACAGCTTGGAGCCGGTTTCGGACAGTATGAGTTGAAATCGTGGTGCCTGTAGCCGAGCGAATGTGTTGTTGGAGAAGAGTAGTGTTCATGTTTCGGTGTCTCCGAGCTGATAACGCTAAATACCGATCTTCATTGGGCGTTGTTGCTCGTCTACGACCTTGCCCTGGTCTTCGGCCTGCACATCCACTCTCCAAAAAACGGTTCCAGATCCTGGAAATGACACTTTGTGACACTCCAATGGCTTGCGCTACTTCGGCTTGAGTTTGGTCTCCTTCTAACCTACCAACAATTCTCCAAGCTTCTCAATCTGTCAAATGACTTCGCTGAGACATCGTACTCATCAAAACAAAGCAATCACTAAATGCCGATCATCCTTGTCTTCATTCTCTTTTATCCAGTTGAATGTCAAATTTCATTCGCTGCCGCTGAAATTTTTTGACTTTTTTGACGTCGAACTCAAAATTTGCATACTCCACAGTTTGAAAACCAGAAAAAATTTGCATTTTTGATTCTCTTCTTGTATTTTCGGGGAAAAAAATTCGTTTATATCTTTATTTTATGTAAATCTTCAAATATCTTTTAATTGTTTTGAGCAGTGTATATCTAATTAAAATTTTCCTTTTATAAAATACGGTAAATTAGGAATTTTTTTCTAATAAATTTGTTTTTTTAATTTTCTTGTTAGTCCATATTTTATCATTTTACAAGCAGAGTTACTCCGCACCGGAAAATGTTTGTAAATTCTATTTGAATATAATATCAGATCTGTACAATACTTATCTACAGTTTTATTTTTTCCAAAGTGACACAAAATAAAATTGGTTAATTCATTTCCAACTCTATGCTCAATATAATATTATAAATAAAAATTAATTAAATAAAAATACGTAATAGGTTATGCCTTTTAATTGTTATTTTTAAGAAACAAATTTAGAAAATCTTTTCTTTCATTTAGATGTAAAACACATTTATATCTTTATTATTCAAAGCAATTAATTGAATATTTATACATATTAATAAAAAAGTGCATTGTTTTTTATTATGCATACAACTAATGACTTCCGAAAAATAATACATTTTTAATTTTAGACATTAACATATCATACTTAAAAAAACATATACTTAAAACGGTTTTGGTAAAAAAGTACTTTCTAGGTTCATTCGTAATTATGTAAATACGTAGCTCCTCTTGTCGTCGTTCAGTCTGCTCATCTGTCCATCTGCCCGCATATAGCAACGCATATACCACTCGATCGAATCGTTTGAAATTTAAAATACATAATTATTACAAAATTTTGTAATAATTTGTAATTTTTTTGCAGTCATTTTATGTTTCCGTATAATCGGATGTATAGTTCGATTATTGGGACAATAAAAATTATTCCGTTACATTACGATAACAGAAACAAATAGTTTCCAGGCAATTTAATTATGTTATCCTTTTTCGAACATACTGCAATCCATCTATGAAAATCCATTTATGATGCTTTGCATTTATTTTCATACATACAAAGCATCTATGAAAAATATATATTCTGCACAATTTGGTGCAAAGAAAATTTTAATTGATGTACAGGGGCACACACATGTATTCTTTTGTATAATGGTACAGCAAGAAACATTGCTTAGTGTGAGTTTTAATTATATTAAACTATTTCACATTTAAGAAATTGATATACGTTTGCTGAGTTTTACTACATGTTAATTCCTGTACAAAAGAATGCATTTAGTATTTACAGGGACACACAATAGATTTTGGATACTGTATCCGAAGTACTATATATTTTTAAAACTTTGTTATGGAACGAACGCACATCATTTGGTACGTCTATTGTGCAATTTCCCACTGTTTTAATATAGAATAAAGTCATTAACAAAAAGAATACGGAAATCGTAAGTTGCGCAGCAAGAGGGTTAAATAAGAATAATGTTTTCTGAGTAATCATTTTTCATCTTAAAAATTACACGTAATTTTTTACTGCATTTTTTTAAAAGTCCCTTTAAATACATAAATTTGGTGTAAACTCCAAATTCTCGTATAAAAAAATTTTTTATTTCGTTTGCTTGAAAGAGTAAACAAGGGTATTTATTAATAAAATATATAAATAATTTTTTTCCTCGGTTTGTTTTGTATAGATAAACATGTAGAGTAATATGCCCTTATCAAAGTTTTAAATAATGCAACCTTCGACTTAAAAAATATAAATAATTTTTTCTTAGGTTTATTTTGTATAGATAAACATATAGAGTAATATGCCCATATCAAAGTTTTAAATAATGCAACCTTAGATTTAATAAATATTGATTCAGATGTTAGATGCATTATTTAAAGAATGTAAAAAAAGTAATTAAAAAATTTAGATCGTAAAATTAAAATAATTATTGACTAAAATGTACTTTTTTCACATATGCAATAAACAGAAGGTGGCATATTTCTCATAAATACTATCTAATTTAAAATTATACAAATTTACCTTTAAAAATAATCTAGTTTCGAACTTCTTCAGCTTTTTTATTTTGTCAAATTTTACTAAGTTAATGTTTGCAGACGGTTGAGAATTCCAATGATCAGTTGTACTAACTGGTATGTAACAGAAATTGGAATAACACATAAAATCATGTTTGTAAAACTTATTGTGTAAATGTAATTGACTTTTTGGGTAAGATGAAAATCTGCAACACAGTGATACAAAGGCGTACTTGGAAATAAACAATAAAGATACAAACACGAAAAAACTAATTTTTTGATAAAATATCTCAAGAATGTCTTTAATAGGGTAACACCCCCAGTAATTGGCACTTTAAGAATTTGTCTTTAAACTTACTTCAATTTTCATTACAAAGAAATAAGATAGTTATTTGAAAAAATTTAAAATCAAAGAATGCATATCTGTGCATCTACTCTGCCCACTAAAAGCAAAAAATTTTTAAAAAGTATTTTTATAAAAATATATTTATAAAAAGTTGATGAAATCACCAGTAATTGGCACCTAGAGCACCAATGTATGACACCTTGTGATCCAGTAACTGGCACAAGTTTATATTTTTAAAAAAACTGCACATTTTGTATTGGGTTTAATCGCTTTATATGAATTTATTGTAGATGAAGATGCCATATTTCAGGTTTTTGAGAGTAAGAAATCAGCATATTAGTCTGAAATGTGAACACTTTAAAACAATACAATATACTTATATTAATATCTAGTAATTGTCATGCTGTCCCCAGTAATTGACGTATGAAGCTTTAATGGATTCCAATTACTGATAATATTTCATATTTTCAAATAAAAACAAATGATAAACAAAATTAGTCTATAACTTTAAAAGTACTTCCAAAATAAGTGGTTTAATCTCAAATTCCTTGCGAATTCCTTGTAATTTGAGTAGGTGCCAATTACTTGGAACTAGCAAAATTGAAGCACCATTAATTGGCATCTATCATTAATTCAGAAATCCAAATATTTGTGTCGAAAATACTTTTACACAATTAAAGTAACCCTTTTTAACTAAACAAAACTGTTGTCAATTAAAATTTAAAATATATTATAAATCACATAATAATGAATTGAAAAGCATGCCTTTCTTAAACAAAAAAGGAAGCATTTCCAACAAAAATGGCTAATTTCACACAAGCCATAATTGTTTCTCTTTCCTAGGCACTATTGTCATCTAGTAGCATAAATCAAAGTTATAATCTTTAACCTAAATGAGCATATAACTGGTATATGGTCTTACATTTTTAAAAGACTGGATATAAATCTTATTTTAGGACATGTTTGTAGGATGTGCCAATCACTGGTGCATGCCAATTACTGGGGATGTTACCCTACAAAGATTAAAAAATTAACCATGGATATTCATTGTACTGAAAAAAGACATTAGAAGTTATATGAAGACGTGAGTTTCACATCGCACCTTATCCAGAAAATAAAATTTTGTGAAATTGCAAAAAACGTCTAATTGTGTTAATTTTTTTTTTTCAGTAGCCGAGATTTTAAATTGCCAGAAATATACGATAAAACTTAATTTTTCAAAATTTTAGTGGGTTTGTCTTTGATGTGGGTCATTACATAAAACATGAGTAAATCAAGTATAGCTGACGTGTCGCAGATTTTATTGAAAATCATCATAAAAAATATCATATTCATCTAGAAGGAAATGCAAAGTAATAGATTTCCCACTTGTTTATTTCAGTATAAATATTTACATTAAACATTGATACAAAATCGAGGTTTTTGTACATGCTTGCAATTTCAAGTTTCATTATTAGCCTTAGGAAAGATTATTAAAAAGTATTTACCCTTAAGAATCAACAATTAGTAACAATTAAGTACATTTAAGTAATTATGTTTTTATCCTGTAATTTAAAAATAAATAAATAATGAAAAATATAGTGCAAAAAATGAAATATTTTAATTTTTTGGCTTAAGATAAACGAAACCCCTTACATCAAAAATTTTTGATTATATAAATAATGATAAACCGTACATACATCATATGAGGCAACAGCCGTATTTGATATAGGTTTTAAGTTATTCTCTACATACATGCTGCTTAACTATAAAATGTGTAGGCAGTATCTAATTTTTTTAACCTGAAACACACTGTTTGTATGAATTATAATAATTCTTTTATTTAAAATAAAAACAAGAATTCTATTTACAGTTACCTGTTCTTCATATAAATTACACACTTTATCGGTTAAAATTGTTTTTCACAAAATAAGTATTATTACCTTAATCACATACCTTTTTTTAAAAAAAAAACTCTACTCAGAAAGAGTAGTAGTAAAAGTTGTAATTACTTTTGTTCTTAACAAGTTTTCTGTAAGACATAAAAATAACCATCATTAATCGCATTTTTTTTCCATTTCGAATCAGTCAAGTACAGACGTGAAGTCATTAATCAGTAAAAACTTGCAAAAAGTTTTCATGTTAAAAGCTTAGTAATAAAGGACAGTGGATAGAATTAACTCGAATAAAAGAGCGGCACAAATGAAATAAATAAAAAAAACATTTATGAAATTATTTTTGTAAAACACTATTGGAATGTATAAAGGAAGAACAACCGTTTGAACAAAATATTATCAAAAGGTAAAGTTTATGTTTTTTTTTTTTTTTTTTTTTTTTTTTTTTGTCAAATAAATACATTAAAATGAACTATTTTAGCATTTTCTCGCTTATTTGTAGAAAGATAACCAGAAAAGAGTCATTACTTTTCAATACTCGCAACGAGCACGGAACAAATATATCCTCTTTTAAATTTCCGTGCATTTTAAGATTTTACTATGAATAAAAGAGATATAAATAAGTATTAAATATTACGTTTAATACAGCAGTTTAAAAATTGCAGAAATTATTCACATACAATTTGTCCAAATAATGCTGAAATGTATGCTTTTTGCATTAAATTAGAGTTTGACTATAGCAGTGTTTTAAAACCGAAAATGGATTTTGTTTACCTTGTTACCAAAATAAAATGAGAGAATGATGTGAATATCATATAATGAATAAAATTATTTAACCAAGATAAAAAACGAAGTTATCTTATAAATAAATTTAAATTTCGTTTGTTCATGTATGTGCATGTGGAAGTGAGTTTAAAAAATTGTCTTATCCGGAAAATCAATTTCTCGTAAATCGTATAAAATTCCCGACTTTGTCCATTGGTTTTCATTGTAAACCAAAATTTTACACAACCAAAAATACACGATTAAACTAGGAACTTTGCTGATTATAATGTTTTACCATGCATATTCACAAGTATACCGTATGGCCATTAATGTTTGAACACTTTCAATTTTTGCCAATTTATTGAATATATAGAAGTATAGTCAGATTCTTTTGGAATTTCAAGATAAAAAAGAACAGGTTTGACCTCATATTTATCAATTTCTATTTCATTAGGAACATAATCAGGGGGCAATAAAAAACAAAGAAAAATTATAATATTTAGGATCACCATATCAGTTAAGATGCTCGAAATAATCTATCATTTCAGAATACAAATTTGTGAGTAACGTAAAATACTTTTTTAATTTCTGTTAGATAAACACGCGTATTTATAAAAATCTAACGACATTTTTAAAAAGTAAAAAAAAAAGCGGCATGTTTTTAGCTTATGTAGGGTTTCTAACGAAATTTCACGCCAGTTTTAGAAAAATCCAAAAGGTGTAATCTAAACATTATAGTACATCTGGGATATGAATATATTAAATATTTTAGAAAATATGAACTGTTGCATGAAATAATTTTTATTTGCGCATGCACAAACGATGACAATTCATTTTTTACTTAATTTAATAGTCAACTCTATGGAGTAACTCTTTAAAAATATCCAGCCAAATATGAAAATTCAGAAAGATATCAGTTATTGGAGTGGGCTGATTTCTAACTGCCTTCTAAAAGCAGATGAATGATAACGGATTTTCCACAAATCGTAATTTTTTTAATTTTTTTTCATATTTTATTATTGTTTTAGTTCTTTTTGGATAACTACCAGTAAGAATCTATTATATGATAAAATGAAGCATAAAAATTGAAGCAACCGTTTCAAATCTACTCATTTATATTTATTAGACATTAACTTTTTCCTAAAAGTCAGTTAATAAAAAAAATCGTTCAAAAGTAACTAAAAGTCAGTTTACTCCAATCTTCGACATCTATTTAAATTTTAATGATATTTCCCTAGATTTTTTTGAAAAGTTTCTTCATAGAATTAACCTTTAAATTATGTAGAAAAATATCTGTTAGCGTTCACGTATGCGCAGATAAAAATGATTACATAAAACTGCTCATATTTCATAAAATATTTAGTATATTTAGGGTTATTCCATGGTAACTTATGTTATATTTAGAACCATTTTCAGTAATTTAAGTAATATAACTTGCACAAAATAGTTATTCAAAATGTAACTTCGACATAATTGGCTGAATAAACACATTCAAAGCCCAATTTAGATGAAAACTGCCTACTTTTAATATTTTTTCTTAAATTTTGGTAGTAAAATTTACTATAGTCACTGTTATTACTAAAAAATGTAAATTATGATGTAAAACATGATTTTTATTATAGATTCAGTTTCTTACAGACGTAGAAAACAAAATTTGGAAACAATTTCTTTAAAGTGAGTTTCAATACACGTTGAAAAGATTTGATAGTATTTAACGTCATATGTAGTCTTTTTTTCTTTGTAAATTGTTTTTCTGATATTGAAATGTCTGTTTTAAAGTAGATCTTTTAATTTAAAAAATAAAAATATTCTCGTTTAGTTTGAACGTCATTTTAACACATGTATTGTTAATTTTTTTACATATATAGGCATTTTTACAATGTACGTTTTCAATTTAGATTAGTGCCAATTTTAAAAATGCAACAATATAGCGAGACATCTGAATTTTAATTAATAAACAATAACAAAATAGAAGCGTTAGTGCAGTTTCTTTAAAGTTATTTTGTCATTTTAGGGAGTAGCAAAATGAAAGAAATGACTGAATTAGAAAATTAAAAAGATATATTAAATAACAGAAGGTGGTAGGCAGTGCTGTAATTGGGCGGGAACGCGTGGGAGCGCCGTTACCAGAAATATTTGGTTTGTTACTGTAAAAGAAAAAAAATCGCGTATGAACGCAATCTACTTTTTCTTCAAGCAAATTTCGTTAGTTTTAAGGTGATCCGTTTCCACTTATAAAGAAAGGAGATATTTCAATCAATCAGATGCATTGAAGCCGTTATGCTGCCACTGCCCCTTGTATGAAGTTTGAAGGCCTGAACGCTGACACTAAAATGGCGGCTGCCGGAGATTTTTTTAAAGTGAAAACGGTCCCCTAAATTTTGACTCCAGTATTTTATAAAAGATTTCTTAGACTTCTTTAATTTCAGAAAAAAAGCGAAAAAACTTAAAAAAAGTATTGGTGTTAAAACTGAAATCACGGTACACATGCTGAAAAAAAAAAAATCTGTTGTCGGCAGACGCAATTTTTTTGTCAGTGCTGAGGCTTAGTTTTCAAAGGATAGAGGTTCTTAACTGATGTCAGTTGTATAATTCTTATTGAATTAAAGCAAATTACATTAGTATAAAAACTTCAATATAATAATTATAACTGTTAATTTATATAAAAGTCAGCTTTTGGTTAAATGCCTCAAATTGGCTTTTAGGTTAGAAAAAATTCGTTAGCATCATAATCTACGAAAATATGAGTTCCCACAAATATTTTTTTCCAACTACTGTACTGGTGGGAGTAAATAAAGGTAAATGGTGGTCTGATGACTCTTTAAAATTGACAGTGATGACAGTGATGGTTTCTAAGATCTAAAACGTATATACAGCAAGTTGTATACAAATCGGTCAAAATTTGAAGATTTGTATAAGAATATACACAGAGAACGGTATATATAACTAAATTAATATATGTGTCTTCTATAACATAAATTCTTAAACATGTTGCTTGGGTACATTTTCAGAGTTGAAAAATCATTTGTTTAGTTGTTTGTTGGTAAATTTAAGATTATCGATGAATAACTGTAAAATATTACTTTCATCATGTTTTTAATTTTTTTATTATCTTAATAATGTACTATTATATTTTTAAATTGAATTAATAAAGCTAATACACCATCATGAAATAAAAAAATAAATAATAAAAGAAATATCGCTGCTATTTTAATTAGGAAATTTTAACTTACATGCAATAAAGGATTTAAGTTTATTTAAAAAAAATGAGAAAAATACATTAAAAGAAATTTTAATGTTTGAAAAAATCCAAAAGGAAAAATAGTCGCTTTATAAAAACATCTAAAAGTGTTTAAACATGGTAAATTCAACAAAAAGATCTTTTTAAAAGAAATTTCATTCTATATGCTTTTTCAATTGATTTTGTTTGATTAAAAAAACACGTATATATTTCCTTTTTTCTGGTGTTACGATTTTTACGTTTAACGGATTAAACCCACTGTTAATATTTATCGTTATTTATCAAATGCTTAATTTTTTTCGTAACTGAATTTGCAATTTTATTATTTAAACAAAAGATAAATATCATTTTTTTCTGTTAGGTAAATAATTCTGTTTTCATCTTGAAATCGCTTATATTTTGTGCGATGAAAAGAAGATGATTGTTTCTGAATCACAAGTGTAAGTTAAATGTAAGTACTTGTAATGAATAATCAATTTGCTTAGATATATCATAAATCAAAATATTGTCTGCATTATGACATATCGAAGAAAATACAAAAATATCTCATCCTCGTCGTTCTCGTTATATTACTTTAAAATATAAACAATTCAAGTAATATGTCGGAAAATAATTTTGATATATGTATGTTTGTAATGTCGAATGGGAATGCTTTATTTTACATTTTACGTTTTCAAAAATTTTACTAAACTATAATACATAATATACGTAATCTGGCTTACAGTTATTTTAGCAAATATATATCATTTGAAATACTTCCTATATTTCGAAAGTTGTTTTGACAGAAAATGTTATAAAAGATTATTTATTTATTATCTGCCACAAAATTTTATGGTTAAGGATAACAAAAGAATGTAAAATGTATTGATTAACGTTGCTATATATTTGGATATGTGAAAAAAATTACAAAAATTTGCTTTGATTATTTAACGGTACACATTTACAATTACAGATATTTTCCCACTAATGATGCTATCTAATATTTAATATTTACTAAAACAAGAGATTTCTTTTAAAAACGAATAGAAAACCGTTTAGGATAATTTTGAAGCAAACAAGATTTTCGTAGTTTCCTTTTTTTTTAATTGAAAATTTATGTGCATTAACTGCACGTTTTACATAAGACAACAACATAACCGCCATTTACCTTTGTAGTATCACAAAAAAACTTGTAGAACCAGGAAGAAAAGTAAAAATCATTGTAAAAAAGTTACATTAAAAAAATTGACAAAAAATTTCAGTCTAAATAAGCACGGAGAAAATTAATGGAAAGAGATTTATTGTAAGATTCACAAAAGGTTAGCTTGAATATTCCGGTGGGAAAATACTAAAATTTCCTGTAAAGCTCATGGAATTACCTAAATTGTTGTTCATAGCTGAAAATAGCCCATAGGCTATTCCTTAGTCTACGCTTTAACCATAGTGTGTTCATGAAATTTTCTGCTAGGTAGTTATGTCCCTTTACCTTAAAGCTGTTTCTTAATGCGCTTATCGATAAGACCGATATTTCCGACACAATTACTAAAAGATTTTTAAATGTAAAGACACTTAATTGGCAGGGTTGACTATTGAAAAGATTTGGAATCAAAAAGTTTTTTCCTTTTTTTGATAAATAAATTACTTATTGTATTATAATTTATTCTGTGTCCATAACAATCGGTTTTTCTCCTTTCATCCAGAAACTAGATTGAAAACGATAGCTTTGATGGTCTTTTCTGAATGATCTTTTAGTTTCACAAAAAATGAGAAAACTTCTTTTCAACCTCCTGACTGCCGCCGGCTGATTTTTTCACACACTAAGCTGCAGGTTTCACTGCAACATAAGCAATATTTAAATTAGTATAATTCCACAAATAAAACCCAGTTCTGAAAAATTAAGTTAGGATTGATGCTATCAAAGATTATAAACCGATACTAATAACATATTTTGTATCAGGTTGGAAAAAACATCTTTTTTTTAAATATTTTTAATAAATTACAGAGAAAACAACATTACAATATTACCCTTTGGCTCGGCAGTGAGGGGGTTAATGCATAGCTTCTGAATAAAAATGCCCGCCAGTTTCATGCGTTTTCGTGTTTTCATGTGTTTTGTGATGTTAGTCAAAAAAATTTATTATTTAAAAATAAATATTATTAAAAAACGGTTTTAATACGTAGCAAAGTATATCGTATAATTTTTATACAATTTCAAAAGACTTATTGTTACATTATTTCTGATTTTAAGTATATAAGGAATTTAAAATGAAAAATACTTTGAAAAAGAAATAATAGGTGATAATCCATAGAAAATGTTAATAATTTTCAACTTCAAAAACTTTCAAAGATATTGATTAATATGTCAATGCAATTATGATTTTAATTAAGATATTAAACGAAAATTCATTGCTGTATAAAACTCGAAAGTACAATATCACATAAGTCTACAAATATTTTCATTTAATTTTGTATTTTTGTCAAAAACCGTGTTCTAATTCAACCTTAAATAAATAATCATATTTTTTCAAAACATATAAATAAAAAAACTATATAAAAATATATATTTATATTTTTTTAGATTAATTTTTACGCGAAAGATTTTAAAGTCTGTTGAATAAAAAATAAGAGTATTTTATACTTTGTTTCTTAAAGAATAAATTCTGTTGTACAATAAGTATGAAATTTAAAAAAATACAATACAACGGGAAATATCGATATATAAAAATTTTTTTTTCATTGAAAACCGACACAAAAATTCCTTATTGATAATTTAACCCTTCACTGCGCAATTTTTTCTATTTTCATCAAAAAAAAAAAAAAAAAAAAAAAAAAAAAAAAAAAAAAAAAAAACTTGAAATCTATATATCAGTCTATTAATATAAAAATTATAAAAAAAAATCGAATTTTTCAGCTAAAATTTGATATTTCATAGCGTGTAACCTATATACACAACTAGGCTTTTTAAATATCTAGGCATATTTATTGCTATGTTTTGCAAATTAAATGGGATTAAATAAATAAATCTGCTGAACACTGCGCAACTCCCTTTATATTAATATTTTTAAGTATTCAATAGTAAATTTTGCCTTAATAGCTTGATTGCAAATTTTATTTTTTCCGAAGACCAAATTCTCATTTTTTGTTAAATGCAGCCATCTGACATAGAAAAAATAAGTGTTATTATATTCTTTATACTGTTCTACATCCGATACAGTAATTAAACTGACCACATTCATGTCGCATAATGAAAATTATAGCGATTTTAGGTTTGTGCCAGATGTGGCACACAAATGCAGTGAAGGGTTATGTTGATGATCATTTCCTTACAATTTAGCATTGCTCTAAATTGTTTATGTTCATTTTAATTTACTTAAAACACATAAGTGTCACTGCTATATATATTATTTAAATAGTTGTATTAATAGTCGTATTTTATCCAAATTGTTATTTGGATAAAATACGAAAAAAATCCAGTTTTTTTTTTTTTTTATAATAAAATTAATCATACAAAATATAGATTAAATATGTGGCATAAAATTTTCTGCATCTATCTTGTATAAGAGTAAAAAGGTAAAATGTTTGCAGAAAGTTTGTACAAATAGACTGACATAGAATAGAGAGAAATGTAAAATTACTCAAATCGTATTCATGTCATCTAAAAACAAGTTATATATAAAAATAGGCTGAAGGGACAAACTATTTGGAAACCAAAACATTCTTCTTATGAATAGAGAAAGAAATCAAATAAAAGCATTCCTGCAGTGTTTACGAAAAATATTTTTGTTTATTCAAGCAATAAATATTCGCGTTGCATTGCAGAAGAAGATAGTAACAAAATTAATATATTTCATAGATCTACATCTAAGACTAAAAATAAATCCTCAATCCAATAAAAAACAACAACAAATTATGGATATTTATAGCTGTTAGGGAAGAAGTTTCTCCTGTATCCTCCGTTTATCCTGTAACTACATCTTATAACCTTATAAATGTATTTTTAAAATATACATCAGAATAAAACTTTTAGTTAAAAAGATCTAACGTTTTTACTATTTTTTTTTAAATATGAGTAATATAAAATATTTTTTTTAAATTAAAGAACCTTTCTCCAAATTTTAATAAATAAAGTAAATACCAAAGTTTTAATAAGTCTCAGTTTTAGATGGTGAAATCGAATCAAATTGTGACAATTTGAGGCATTATTTTATATTTGATTTTTATTTTTTACTAATAACAAATACTTTTCATTTATAACTGGGGGTTCTTAGTCCAGAAGGACTTGTAAGCACTTTTTACCAGAATTTTTGTGACGTAATATTTGCCTTATTCAACGAAAAAAAAAATTATTTTCTGATCAAGCAACAAGTACTTTACGAAATTTCTGATTCTGAAACAATTAAAATCCTCTGAATTCCTTGTTGGCTATGAACCCTGTATACAATTTTAGAATTTTTAGCCTTATTTAGCATGACAAAAAACGCGTATTTCTTTTTTTAGTGTCAAAAAACTACTAAAATTAATTAAAAAATCTAAAAGTATAAAAAAAATTTAAACATACATGCATTACTATATTTACCACAACATGTAATGACGTAGTAATTGATTCTAGAAAAATGATTTGAGAAATTACCCTGTATAAAAGTATGTCTAAATTTCCTTTTTTACCAATTATACAGTTTTTGCATTTTTTTTTATTTACTTTATATTAACTATCGTTTACGTCTGACATAAAAAAAATCCTACATATTTTATTTTTCCAAATTTCAACAACAGTATGTAATAGATATTTAAAATTAATAATGCTTTAAATATATGGTATTAAATTTAATTTTGGGGGTCGTTTTCTAGAGATATCGTACCGAACTCTGAAATTTTTAACATCAAAACCTGATTTTAACATCATATTTATGTATTTCGGAAAATTTTACTTTAGGATACTCAACAGCAATTTACTCAGACAAGTGTTCAGAGAATATTACCACTTAAGCTTTTGAGCTATGAACGTTTAATTTATTTCTAAGTATTGAAAAATTGATTGCAACGCGAGTAATTGTTTAATCATATTGCTTATTCAAATTGCTTAATAATACGGAAAGTAAATTTCTATTCGAAAAATTAAAGCTTCTGAAAATAAGGTTATTTCTACAAATTCATGTTTGAACATATATTTTGATCTTAGACAATAAGCATCAAGAAACAGAAACATTTAAAAAAAAAATTCCAAAATAATAATAATAATAATTTTTTTATTACACAAAACCTAATAGAAACAGATTTCTAAAACGCGCAAATACGAATTTTATGGATTTTACCAAGTACGGATTAAATTTAATTACAGAAAATTCCCTTATTGGCACATGGAACATATTAAAAAATAAAATATATTAGACATGAGAAATATTTAATATCATTTTATGCATTTTTAAAAAATTCAGTTATGTATTTATATGAATCCTTTATCTACCGATGGCAATTATAAGCACCATTAAAATTACTTATTATAAAATTCCTCTAATACTTCGATTAGTTTAATACTTTTTAGAATGAGTTACATTACTTTATTTCATTCCAGAAGCATTATTGCTTTCACAAAACAAAAGTATTTTTAAAAGGATGATTTCCTTTGCCTTTGTATCTTTTAAGCTTCCTTAACGGTGAGGGAGGGGGGGGGGGTTAATTCGGAAATAGTTCTATATTTATATTTGAAAAACATCATTTTTGTGCATTTTATAATTCTACAAAATAATAAGAAAACAAAATTTTAACTAAAAGGTTTGAGTTGGTTTATAAATATGGCACAAAATCTCTGTAAAATCAAATTTAATTAATCCTTCTAAATCCTTCACTACTTCTAAAGACCTTCAAATATTTACTAAATTTTTATATAAATATTTTAGTTTCGTTTAAACAATTTATGTAAAATGCTTTAGAATGTAAAATTTTCATGAATCCATAAATCAGTAGATAAAAGGTTATCTATCTATATCTATCTATCTATATGTGTATATATATATATATATATATATATATATATATATTACAAATTTAAAAATTTTTCGCCAAAACTAACCTTTATACTATCTTAATTTTCTTATAATAATATTTCGTACTTCTTTCAAATTATTAAATTAAAATCTTGTTTCTAAATCTAATCTGTTAATCCTTATGCAGACGATATAAATTCTTAATTTGCCTTAAAAAACATTAATCCAGTATGCGTAAATTTAAAAAGATGGCTCTAAATTAAAAATATTCTTAATTAAAACTTTATTTCTTAATATTCCAAATAAAACTGATTTCTTCTATGTTTTTATCAACCCTTTTTAAGAAAGTCTTATTAAATTTATTCCAAAACCATGCCTTTCAAAAATATCATTATTTTATTTTATCTATTTATTTATTTTTCCTACGTCAACCTTTGATGTGTGCATATTAATAAATTCATTTCTTTTCTTTTTCTCTTAAAATTAATCATTTATAAAAATCGTCTGCATAAGATATTTAAAATTCTGAGTCAATTATAAATTGGTTAAATATTTTTTTTTTTTTTTAAATAAATTTATCGTCTGTTTAAAATAATCTCGTAGCTGGACAAGAATTCTGTTTACATAAAATAATGATGGTTAGAGATTACAGAATGTTCCAGAACTTTCTTTTTAGTTTAAAAGGGGGAAGTCTCGAGATGAAGAGAAGATTCTTCTGAAGATTTCTTGGGTTGCTTCTTCAATGAGGACAGCTCGCTGAAATAATGATGGAATTTTTGCAAAAAGGAGCTTTTCCTTCCTCATTATCACGAATTTAATAAATGAATTTACAGCAGCCCATGACTAATTATTGGATCTTCTACATTTATTTATTATTTTTGTTTTTTCCCTCGCTTGCCATGACTGTGTGTTTCTTTTTAACCAGTGGAAATAATTCGAGTTCTCCTGAAATCGTCACAACTAATCGAAAAGTCGCACAGGATAGGTAATGCCTGTGCTAGTGCCTGTTTCGGATTTTGAAATGAATCTACTGAAGAAGTAAAATGCTATGTAAATGAATCTACTGAAACGAAGTGATGACAAAAATATGAATCGCCGAAAATTTTTCCCGCCATGGTTGAAAGTGTTATTAAGCAAGAATTGCCATTATCTTTTGATTCCTCGAGTGAATGTAACAGAGGAGATTTTAATGTTAAACAGCTTTCTGTCCGAGTGGTTTGAAAGATTTCTTCTAAATATAGTAATTTTGAAAAAAAAATGTAATTGATAGAAATTATTAACTTTGAAATTTATTGCGAATGATTTTACGATCAGGATTTAATAAAGAAAATAGAAGTGCTTCATTTATTCTAATGAGTAAGAATAAAAAAATTATGGAAGATCCTAAGTTCGTACCGTTTGACCCGAGTTCTGGAATGAACATTTTGTCTTGGTTAACTTATTTTGATAAAACATGTGATAGGGAACAGAAAAATCTAGAATGGAAATTTAATTCTATTGCGCAATATTTGAAAGGTGAAGCGCAAAAAATTTATATTAATGACTGTTTAAATTGTACGGATTATGAACAAATTAAGAAAATTTTGATAGAAAGACTCATTGAATTAGACTTCCCGAGTTTTTCTGATTTTTCAAACCTGAAATTAGATAATTTAGACAATTTAGAAACTTATTTTCGTAAGAAAGTGGAAATTGGTAGGAAATTACATCTTAGTGAAAATATACTATTACAAGGTTTAACTGATGGTTTAAAACCAGAATTCAAAAACAGTATTATTATAAATCCTCCTAGTAGTACCACCGAATGGTACCGGGTTGTCAAACAATTCGTGGAAGTTTCCACCCCACTAGTTTCAAACCAAGTAATAAATCAACCATCAGCTAGACAAAATTTTCCACCTTTTCAACCAATTAGGCCCTGGATTCAGCCAGTTAGGCCCAATAATACACCTAGGAATTGGATTCCCCAAAGGCAATCTCAGTTTCAAAGACCTAGAGTTTGTCAAAATAATTATATTCAAAATTCATACCCTTCAAGACCTTGTAGGATATGCACAAATAGGGGTGTCAGTAATGCTTTTCATTGGGAAAGAGAATGTATTTTTAGGAATGAGTTGCCATCCTCTGATACTCTTCCAAATATCTCACAAAATAATTCTCATAATGTTTGTCAATTAATTGTGTATGGATGTACAAATAATTATAATTTACCATGTGTTGTAGATACTGGTTCAACTATTGCATTATTGCCACTTAAATTTGTTGAAAAACTTAATGCTAAAATTGAGACTATACCCTCAGTTACCATTGGTCAGGCAAAAGGACTAATTTAATTTCGGCTATTATTTATGTATAAATACCAGACTAAATCTTATATCTGAAATCTATTACTAATATCTTAATCAATTTCCTTTTAAAAAATACTCTGTTTCAAAAGTGTTGTAAGGCCACTTGTAATTACTTTTGTTCTTAACAAGTTCGGCAAAAGACATAAAAAATAACCAAGGTTAATCTTCTTCTTATTATTTTTTTGAATCAGTTAAGCGCACATGTAAAGTCATTAATCAGTAAAAATCCACTAAGAGTTTTTGTTTTAAAAGTTTAGGCAATAAAAGACATTTGATCTAATTAAATCAGAAAAAAGCATGACATAAAGGAAAGAAATAAGAAAGTAATGATGAAATTATATTTTGAAAATGTTTTTTAAAGTTTAGATGAAAAATAATCATTGTTCGTTGGTGCCTTTTTCAATTAGTTTTTTATGTTTTATGCGAAGATTGTTTATTATCGGGTCCAAAACGGAACTATCAAAATTGGAAACAAATATAAAAAGCAACAAAAGAGTTCGTTTTAAAGATCGAACTAAACTAATCTATGTAAAAATGTAATTTGGCAATTAAAATGCTAATCTATATGCATATAAACAGTTCTCTGTCGGTATGTTCCTCTTAGAAATCTTTAATTTTAAACCAATTTCATGAAACTTGTGGTAAATGAGTTTTAGTACATGAAAATGTTTGCTGTTAATTAAAAAAATATACATTAGACGACTATTTTTTTTCTACCATATTCCATAATTTAACATTATAGAAATATCTCTTTTCAATTTTTGATATTGAATGATTCTTACTTGCTGCCACACATCTAAAAAACCGCTCCATGATATAAAAAATATAAAAATCAAGTACTTTGTTTTATCAGCCATTAAAAATTCAGATTGTCTCTCCATATATTTTATATTTTTTAAGTTGATGATATTAACAGAAGAAAATGCACATTTTTCATATTTTCATATTTTGTATACATTTATATATATATGTAGTACTTTATTTGAAAGTTTCAGAAGTTAGGGAATCTTTTTTAATTTAGTCGTTCCCAATATCAAGAAATAAATTTATGAAAAACATTATAATAAAAAAAAAATCATTTCCTAGCTATGACCTCACTGACTTTAAAGGCAGAAATACTTTACTGCAATTAAGTCAAAATGTTTTAATTTTCAGAAATACAAACAATTGATATGTTTTATTTCCTATTTTTTGGTAAGCTCTATCACTAATTATATTATTTAACTAAGTGTTTTAGTACCATAAATGGAATGAGCATTCAGCAACTGATATTATAACAATTACATAAAAAACGACTTTTTAAAAGATTTATGAGAAAATGAAATTTAGCAAATGTTTCCATGAGTTCTCTTTCAAAACAAAAGTTCAAGATTATACATCAGGATTGCAGAAATGTGAAATTTGATGTCATTTTCAAGTTAGTCGCTGTAGATTTAATTTTCATGTATAAAAATTTCTTCTTAAAAATTATCAAGCTATCCATACTGGAATATCCACAGTTAAAAATGACTACATACTGCCAGTCGCCAGTCAAGAAAAAAATGCTTTCAGTTTAAAACATTAAAAGATTTTTTACATTTAAGGCATGTTTTAAAATGCGCAAAAGGTAACCTTAATTAGCCTTTTTGGTACTTTAGTATTAACAAGCTGTTAATTGTGATTTTATAACTACTTATAGCGACCTTTATTAATTTCATAATTTAGAATATTTTATTTATTTTATTTTATTATATATATATATTTGTAGTGTTTTGATTTCATTTGCCTATTTAGTAATGGAACATTGCACGAAAAAAAAAGGCTGAATTACTTACATTTTAAGAACAGTTCGTTTCATTTTTTGTAATTGAGTTGCGCGCATATTTATAAAATATCTATGTTTAAAAATTACTTTAAAATACATATAAAATCAATATACTGAGATACACTTTTTAAGCAAATATCAGTGGAAATACTTTTTTGTTTTTCATTCGACATTGCAAAAATTGAATGTGCAATGTTTAGATGTTAAACAAATTGCATTATAAGCAAAATTTACTGGTAAGGCCATTGTCATCATAAATAGGATAACAGCGTTGCATGTATACATATCTTTTCCTTATAATATTCGTTAGATGCCAACATCTATCGTTATTTGATTGCACACACATTTAAAATATCCATGCCTGAAATTTACTTTAAAATCTGTTAAAAAACAGAAAAAATAAATACAATCTTCAAACAAAAATCATTTGTAAGTACATTTTGTAATTCCAAACTGTAAAAAATTAAGTTGGGCACCTTTCAGAAGAAAAAATCCAGTACAAGGCCACCTTATCATAGTATAAAGGCTTTGCATTCAGGAGAAAATCTATTGTTGAAATTGTCCCTATAGTTGCTAACTTATTATATGACTTTGTCTTATAAGTAACGCCTACTGGTGCATACTACTGCTAATAAACCATGCAAAAATTCAGAGAAAAAAACTGAAAATATTTCAGTTTCTCGCATTAGATGTCGCTACCAACAGGAAAATCATGTGGTTTCTGAACACGTGTACTGCGGTCAAAGGAAAATTGACGAATGACAAGCCTTGTTATTGTGATAAGGTAGCCTTGATCCAGTAAAAGCACAATTGCTAGATTAGGCCGCTGTCACTACCAGTATGATTTCATAGTTACAGACTGTCATGTTTTTCCTTTAAAATTTCAATAGATAGGATGCCAATGAGAATTTCGCTAAACTGTTACCACTAAACTGTAACCAAAACTGTTACAGTATTTTGTTAATTTTCTTTTTTCATAATGCCAATAAAGTAATGTATTATTCCAATACACCCGCAAATGGAAACACGCATTCTGATATTTAGAGATGATTAATTTTATTATGAACGCGACATTCAGTTGTAATATTTTCATCTGACACCTTTTTTTTTTCTTTTGTTGACAAGAATCTGTAAAACTCCAATACTGTGATTTTCATTGTTTCCTTTTATTTTATTTTACCTGGAATATTCCCATATTCAACACAGGGAAAGCTGATTAATTCTGCTTGTTTCATAAAAAAATGTAAAATGATAATACATTGAAATGCAAATGAAAAATTTGACGAAAAAAAAAAAAAAAAAAAACACTCAACCACATTTAAGATTACCTTGCGAGCAAATGTATTCTTCACTTAACAGTGTATCAAATCAAGAAAAAACATATTCGCGTTTTAACCGTTCTATTAATCTATTCAAGATGTCTTTTTGTGCTAAATCGATGCTATACATGAAGAGATAGATAAAAAGGTAAAAAAAGTTCATTTTCTCTTTAAACTTGAACTTTAAAAAAAGTAATTTTATTGTTTGTGCATTCAGTTGAACAATTGCTATATCATACATTCTTTTTAGATATCAACTCTTAAAATTTATTTTCGATAAAGTTAAAAAATATATAACAATATGATATCAATACATAAAAATACAAATTAATTTCATTTCTCCTTTTTTTATGATTTTATATAAATGACGTCTAATGGACGAATTTGTCCAAAATATTTCCAGTTTATGAATTAAAGCAATTGCTTAAAAAGTTTTATTTCCTCTCTATACCATCATTTTGGCTTTAAACTTTCGGCTTTTGACTTTCTGAACTAACAGAAAATCTACGATGTAAGATTGTGCCAGTGGGGAAAATGACACACGATTTTTGGTTTTCAAAATTAAGTGATTCCTATTGATTGAATATAAGAAATTAAATATTTATATCCTTAAATATTCTTTAAAACATAATTTAATCACAGTATTGTCTTCACTATCGACTGAAATAAAATATAATTCCTTTTACTGTTGGAAAATAAAGAAAAATGAGACTACTAATAATCCCTTCCTTTTTTTCCCTACTATCATTATTTTCCAGAAAAATGGAGTACTTGTGTTGCCGTAATTAATGAAATATCATTAAAATTAGAATAAAAAATATTATTTTGAAAAGTAGTTCATTTTTTTAAATTCTAACACTTTTTTTCTACTTTTTTCTAACACTATTTCTAATATTTTAACACCTGTTGATAAATACGAATTGGTTTAGTTTTAATATAAAACCAGAAATAGCCGTGAAACTTAATCAGTCATTTCATAAATTTGTTTCTGTAGTATTATATATATATATATAGGGTTGATTTATAAAGTTACATTTTAATATTTAATAAAGCTGTTGAAGCTATGGACCTATATCATTAATTCCTAAATAAAAGAAAATTACTATTTTCACATTACTGATTGTGTTACTTTGTGTTACAAAATATACACCTCACTCTGCGACTCTAATATTAATAAATTATTATCTATTGCATTAGGTATATTATTAATATTTTTTTCTAGTTGTAACTCTTTGTTCAAAAATTCTATTTGTATGTGTATATTTTAACAACAAATAATATACTAAGCGCACTGTCCCTATAAATGTTAAATAAAGATGGATGCTTAATTTCCTATACCCGTTATAATAAAATAAGATGGGTATTTGCAAAATCTCCAGAGAGTGATTTGTCGTTACGGTAGATAACATTTCTCGTTATCCCATTATATATTTTTTTCTTTCTTTCTTTCTTAAGTAAAAGAGGCATTAATAGCAGCTTGTTTATTTTTTATATGTTATACTAATCTTTGACCTAAATTTGGCACTATTGTTTCGTTATAAAAAAATAAAAAATAAATAAAAATATATTTTAATTTTTTTTAAGTATTCACTTTGAATGAAAAAAAATATTATATATTTTATAATATAATTTTTTTAACGTGGCATGCTTACTTTATTTAACTCTTTCAGAACTATAAGTTTGCTAAGAGTGAATATTAGTATATAACTGTTTATTTAATTTTTTTAGATGTAGAATAAATAAAAAATAAGAAATAAACATAGCAATGTGTAGGTTATTATTATTATTATCATTATTATTATTATTTTATGAGAAATATTTTTCCTAATGAACTATAAAGGTAACAAAAAATATAGTTAGTCTTATTATGCAATGTCTCTTATTTATTGGCTTATTATAAGAAAATATTAACCCACGAGTAGTCGCGACTTTTTTCACTTTTTTTTCGCGACTTTTTTAACGTCATTAGTCGTGCTCGGTCTTTTCGCCGCTGACCCCCCGCATGCCAAAAATGTAAAATAAGAAATATTTTTCACCTAATATGCGAAAATGACATTTCAATAAAGATATAAATTTGCAGTTTTCTTAAATTATGCATTTTATTCATGAGATCTGGAGTAATTTGAAAAAGGAAATATGAACTGACTTTTTCGCCAATTTCAACTTCGTTTCTAAAAATGTACCTGAAAGAAAAACAGAGGTGACCTGTTACTTCACTAAGGTGGTCGAAAAACTTTCAAAGTCAGCTACATGGTAGATCTCCATCGTATTTGTAATCAGAAACAAGTTAGGAGAAGATATGTTATACAGGCGGCAAAAAGACGGACACGCGACTACCGACGGTTTAATTAAAATAATACTATATTGTTGTAGCAAATACGTGGGCAAATGAAACAAAGGTGGACATTGCATGTATTACAAATATCCGCCTTATTTTCGATGCAGCGTTTAGCATAATTTGCACATCTTTTACATAATTGCATTTAATATATGTTTTATTTTTACATTCTGTATAAAAAATGCTGATAAGGTTATAATTAAATACAAAAATCATCAATTTTAAAATGGGAAAAATATTTCTCTTACTCGTGAAAGGGTTAAATTTTAACTAATGGGGAACTGAAGAGAATTTTCCATGGTTAAAGAAAAATCTGCAGAATATAAACGAAAATTATATTTATTTATTTATTTATTATTATTATTATTTTCATTTAACAAATATAGTTGGACTCTATACGAACAAAATCGAAAAGAATTTCTATATGAAAATTATAAATTATCTATTCCAATAAAAGTTATTAGTGAATAAGTGTTTTATCAAAAGCAATTTTCTTGTGTTAGTAGCATCTAGAGGTAAAATCAAAAGAAATTCCTAAAGATTTTGTTCGATACAACAACTATTTTAATTCTGATAAGTATATCGTTACATATACGCTACATTTGGATTTCATTTATATAAGGTGGTGTGGGGTAATAACGCCAGGCGGGGTAATAACGCCAAGTGCTAATATTTTGCATATTTATGAAATAATCTGGTAAATGACACCTATGTGCTCTGAGCAGAAGGGTTTTGAGTCATATAAATCGCAAAAAACAGCTTCAAGTTAATTTGTTTCAGTTTTAGGTCTTATTGTTTTTACAAGCAACTAAAATTAACGCTTGATCTAAAATTTGCAAGATACGTTTTGTGATGTGAAGACTATTTTTTGTATCCGGAAATACTTTGTTAATTACATAAATTTGTAGTACATTTCATGGACTTTCAAAATGTTGTTGAAGATTTTGGATATCTTCTCGAGATAATTTGTAATTTAAAATGTACAGCGCAATAACTATAACGGGGTAATAACGCCAATCCTTGGCATTAATATCCCAGTTGATTCCCTACAGTGGCCGAGCTACATCCTAAATACTAATTCAAATAAACACAGTTAAAACTGTGCAATGTTTCTAATAATTCTATTTAAGCGACCCTTTTTAAGCAAAAAGAAGCTCACAGTCTAATATTCTTTTGCCTCATCCTCCCCCCCCACATCACACCTTTATTTTTCTTACACTTTCACAAAAAATTGAACATTTTCAATAGCTTAGAATGCAATTTGCCAATTTCTAAGTTTGTAGAGTTTGTATTTTTAGAATTGGGCAATCAACATGCAATTATTCCATCTTATTTCATAGTTTTGTTTGCATGGCGTTATTACCCATATAGGTGGGTAATAACGCCAAATAGTATTGGTCAAGAAATCACGCCATTACATTTTATGAATACATATCTGTTAAATTATTTTTTTTATATAGATAGTCAATGAGTTGCTGTATCGAATCATATATTTGTTTGAAAAATACAAACTAAAACTGAGCCGTGAAAATTGGTCGAACCTTAACGTGGCGTTATTACCCCAGGGTACCTTATTTTATTTATTTTTATTGATGCAATAATCATTTTCGTATATAATATCATCAGCAAACGCTGAACAATTTTTATTAATTTAATTGCATATTTCAGAAATGCAGATCCACGCTGTATAAAAACATTTTTGTTAAAAATCTTATTCTATAATCCTGGTTTTTAAAAATAATAAAAAAAACTACTTTTTTAATAATAATAACAAGTTGAGTAATTCCATTATTGCCGCAGGTGATATGACATTCGCGTTTAGTCTCGGACATGATTTCACTTAAAAATATATACGTTGAAATATTCTGATACAGAAACATTACATGTCAATAAAAATGAAAATATGACTGGATAACTTGAATAATTTTTAGTAATATCAGAGGTAAAATGATATAATTTGAAATTTTTACACTAACTATTAAATAAAAATATACATTTTTTTTAAACTTTTCAACTCAATTTCTTTCTAAATATAATGAAAAAACTATGTAAGAACTTCTAAACAGTGTATTATTTCATAAGAAAATCAAGTAATATATATAAAAGAAATATAAACAAATTTATAATTTGTATTGGGGTAACTTTCATTTCAAAAAGTAAAAAGCTACATACTGCACCTTCCGGAGGAAAGCACTTCCGGTATATCTTGGTATATTTTCTCCGATCATGATCGCAAATCCGAAAATGACCCTCCATCCATATGTATATGCAATGTATGTATATGTACATATATATGTATACAAATATATGTCCGTATACAGAATGATTCTAAATTCATGGTACAAACTTTAATTAGTGATAGTATACATCAAGACATACAATATTAAATAGGATACTAAGAGTCCCAAACGTCTTCCGAAAGAGATAGGCGCCATTAAAGTTTAGGGTCCAAAAATTCAAATGATTATAAAAAAACAGAAAAAATTGGTCGATTCGTTTGCAGTTTTCATTAAAACTATTCTTTATGTTATGTTTTTTATTATTTTGAACCTCCCCACCCCTACTGAACTGTGTTCAATAGGGGTGGGGAGGTTCAAATTTCAAATGATTATAAAAACCGGAAAAATCGGTCGGTTCATTTGCGGTTTTCGCTAAAACTATTCTTTATGTCAATATATCCTTGAAAATAAATTTTAAAGATAAATTTCAAAATATTCCGTTAGAGGGCGCCTGTTTTTCTAAAGTTTACGGCGCCCTCTATCGGCATTTTTTGAATTTTATCTTTATAATTTATTTTTAAGATAATACTGACATAAAGAATAATTTTAGGGAAAATCGCAAATGAATTGACCAATTTTGCCGTTTTTTATAATCATTTGAAATTTGAACCTCCACCCACAGTTCAGTTTGCGCTACTTAACCACTCCCAACGATTCAGATTTTCATCTCAAAATTTAATTTATGTCTAAGCTTCTAAAAAAATTTTATGAGATGCAAAAAATAACGGTAAAAAATAATTGTACGCTACTCCAAAGTCTAAAGCGCCCTCTATCGGCATTTTTAAAATTTTATCTTTATAATTTATTTTTTAAATAATACTGATATAAAGAATAATTTTAGTGAAAATCGCAAATCAATTGACCAATTTTTTCGTTTTTTATAATCATTTGAAATTTGAACCTCCACCCACAGTTCAGTTTGCTCTACTTAAACACTCCCAACAATTTATATTTTGAGCTCAAAATTTAAGTTTATGTCTAAGCTTCTCAAAAAATTTAATGATATGCAAAAAACAACGGTAAAAAATAATTGTTTGTTTCTCCAAAGTCTGAAGCACCTTTAATCGGCATTTTTTGAAATTTATCTTTGAAATTTATTTTCAAGACAATACTGACATATAGGATAGTTTTTGTGGAAACCGCAAGCGAATTGACCAATTTTTCTGTTTTTTATAATCATTTGAATTTTTGGACCCTAAACTTTAATGTCTCCTATCTCCTTCGGAAGACGTTTGGGACCCATAGTATCGCATTTAATAATGTTTGTCTTGATGTGTACTATCACCCCTTAAAGTTTGTACCATGAATTTAAAAACACCTTGTATGTATATCTGATCTTTGTGATGTTGTAACTACTTTATTTATGAATCGATTTGGATGTGACTTGACGTCTACATCGTGCATAAAAATGTCTCTAAAGATTTCGTAGTCCAAATTCAGCCATCATCTTGTTTAAGAATGGCAACTATTTACATAAAAAAACTAATAAAAAATAAATTAGGTACAAAAAAGTTAAAATTGAAAAAATATTTTTTTATATATGTGGCCTTGAATCAAAGATTTCAGAGCAGATTTTTTGAGTTTATCTTAAAAAATGGCTGACATATAATGTTTTGAATTTTTAATGTGGCAGAAATTTTGAAATGATCTGAGTTTGTCACGTAATAACACGCATATTGGTGAACCTATTTGAATGTAACTTCATGTGTACATAGTATTTACCAATGTATCAACCGAGTTCGTTGGCCAGATTTTTCAGCTATCTTGTTTGAAAATGCGTCTATTTATTTTTTTAAATAAAAAAGTTATTGCCAAGTTGGCGACATATAGCGAGAGAACCTGGTTTCCCCGATGGTAACCCCTTGTGATTTCGAAGTATATGTAAAGGCTTTAGCTTTTATATATTAATTTGTAATTGTTTTACTCTTTCCCCTTTTAAAAAATTGCATTATTTTCTAAATTATAAATTTTTAATTCTTAATTTTAAAAAACAGTTTGTCTTTTCATAGATTTCTTTTATTGCAACGCTCTGTCTTAATGTAGACGTGATAATTGTTCTTTCTTACTAGCAACACCATCTAAATTTTATTCTCATAACTATGTACTATTTCTATGCAGAATTGAATCATCTTTGTACAGCTACATTTTAAAAATTAGACGTTCTTACTCTGCAACGGTAGAAGTATTTTCATTATTAATACTTTATCTATTAACTTTTATTTTATTTTTTTTTATTAAAATTCTTTCTCTGGTATTTCTTATTTCGTGTGATTTTTGGCAATCTCCTATAGGGAATTCAGTAATTTTTTGTTCTAGTACCCATGTTTCTTCTTTTATCATTTCGCGTTGATTATTTCAAATTGTGCCTTTGACTCCTCTCATTGAATTCTTATTAACGGAAATTATATGCTTACCTTTTTCCCATCGCAATTTTCGCCGCAGAAGTATTTATTGGCTACTTTCCTGTACATGTGGCTCGCCAATACTCGAGGCTTCAAAAAATGTATTTCATTCACTCTGCCCTTATCCATGGGAGTGTAAAATTAAAAAGAGTTTATTAACTCTCTAGCTGTCGGTAGATCCCCTGGCGACGCGGGGCAGGGAGCCTCCAAAGTTGGCAAAAATAAAATTAACTTTAAACAAAAAAGCACATTATAGATTCTTTTGTAGCCTAAAAGTAGTAAAACCTTAAACTTTTACAAACTTATCGAGTACTTTTTAAAATTAATTTAAAATTTTTTTAAATATTTTTTGTAGAAAAAGTAGTCAAAAAGAAGAATTTAAGATAGTTTAATAGAAATTAAATATTCATTAATCATCCATAATATCGCATTTAAAATTAAAAAGAAAAAAATGTAGACACAATTAATAATTTAATGATTCCCAAGCAAACCTTAAAGCTAATATTAGCAACTCGTTTTGAAGGTATGAATCCACCTTTTCCAGGCAAATTAGATGCATTACTATAAAGACAGCAAAAGCAAAACTGCTTCAGCGGTCTTAGTGCGAACACGCAATTTTTGTTTTTCCTGCCTTCCAGATCTTAAATTAATACATGTCTCGTACACTAACAAAGCGTACCCCTTTGAGCTTAATCGTTTCGATCGTCCAGAACAAATTCAGACGCAATATGAAGGCGTACACGTTTGCTTTTCATTGATGCTTATGTTTGCTTTTGCAATAGATGAAATGAAAACGATTTGCCAAGCAACTCTTTATAAATTCTAAATCATTTGCCTTGTATCGACAGCCTTTTGCCCGTCGGAAATTATATTAAAATTTAAAACATTTAATTTTACTTTCATTTAAATTACTAGTTCGTAGTGTCTCTGATTATGAAGCTCTTATACCAAAAATTCGCATTACTCTTCAAAAGATTTTTCGTTAAAATGTTTCATGATATTTAGTTTCATTCAAATGCCTTATTTTATGATACATAATGTATTTAAAATCGTCTTAAACAACAACAACAAAAAATAATAATCATGTTTGATACACTTGTAAACTAACAAAAATTTAAGGATTAAGACGCTGTTTGTTCTTGGTCATGAAAACTAAAATACAAATGCACTACTTTGAAAGCAAACTTTGAAATAGGAAGGTTTTTTTTTTAATCTAACGTTTCATCGAACCCATACAGGCAATAATGACCACCGATTATCGACATCACAGTATCTATGTAGAAAGATAAAAAAAAAATAAAGTGAATGGTAACATGAAAAAATAATATTTAAATAACAAATTCTCTGAGTCATTTTAAAAGTCATTTTCGCTCTCAAACTTATGCGAATTGGCAATTTCTCTTTTTATATAATGTGCCGTATTTATCGATTTTTTTCATAAAGACAGAACTTAAATTTTTTTAATGCTGTCAATGTTGGTATTTTGAATCGATTTTCCCTTAAGGGAATTCCGATAAAACTAGCTTTTATAGAAAAATTAAATTAAAAACCCTTTAAAACCGACTAAACACCGTTGTTTATCTGGGTTTATCTCTAATCATCTTTTACTTTTTGTTGATGAAATTAACACTTAACTTTGAAATCTACTATCGCCTGTAAGCACAGCCCACAGTGATTTTACATCAATAGAGGTGTAATGTTTTTTTCTTTCGAATATTTGTATTTATTTTTACATTTTGATAAAAGCTTAAAATGTCTTTAAAGAAATAATATTGTGTGTTTTATTACAGATAAGTAAACATAAAATTTAAATATAAAAAGGAAAAATTCGAAATATATTTATCACAAACTATTGGGTTATTATTACTCTAATCAAAAGTCCCAATAATCCATCTTATTTTTTTGTGCGAAAATACTGTAAAAGATTGGTATGTCTTTTAGTATTTTTGTATTCGATGTATTTTTTATTAATCTAAACTAACTCAATTTTTACATCTTTTATTTCTTTTTAAATTTATTTTTATAATTGATTATTTATATTAACTTAAATAAACTTACAAAAATATTATTTCGTGCTTTAAAATATATTATAATATAAAATATATACATTAAACATAAGTAAGACAATCGTATGATACTTTTTTTTTGGTATTTAAATATGCATATAACTGTAAATTATTTTTATTGAACTCTCTATCTGAAGTTAAATCTGAAATATCTAAAAAAATTATATTCATTTTCATTATAGGTACGTATTAATAGAAAAACATTTCTTGGTCCCTGCTTCTTATATATGTTATGTTACATATAAATAACGTTCTACATAAATTAACAACATCAATAAGAGAGACTTGTACACAATAGTTGTGTCACAAATGATACTTCTTAGCTATACATATGTTGATGATGCTATTTATTTTCATGAAAGAAATATGTTACTTCAGTAAAAAAGAACAGGGATTATTTACATGAGTATAAATGGTAATGTTCCCATTTATAGCAATGCTTCCATTTACTTTTATCCTTTTCTCATTTTGCTTTTAGAAATATCCATTTCCTGAACCAGATAATATTGACCTTGTCGCAAAAATATTCTTTTGAGATCATAGATGTTAGTTTCGTAAATGTTTCTTGGCCTTGATGTTGGTATAAATAAATATCCTTTAGTAAATCATTCAGTTTCACCTTACTTTTTTTTCCATTCGTAAAAATTATAAACATATCATTTGGGATAGCAAATTGCTAATACAAAATATTTCGTGAAAAAAAATTTTGAAAATTTTATAAATTAATTCTAGATTTTCACATAGAAAACTATAAACTCCATTCGCCATAGATAAAAAAATATAAGATTATTATTTAAGAATATAATTATATATCCAATGAAGTATAACGTATTTCAAAAACTTCCAATTAGACACTTGAATGTAGAAAGCTTAGACACGAGTTAAACTGAATTGTTTTGAGTTGCTGTCACCCTTTTGGTTACTGTGTGAGGGAGTGACCTTTGCATAAAGGCACTCTAGTGTTTCTGAGATCGTGACGTCAATAATTTAACATGTGTAAGCGTAAAAGCGACATGTATCCTCTCTTTTACTTTAACTTTCTAGTGTGTGCGTGTCTCTTTCGGATTCTGCAGTTAGCTCGCGGTTATTAGTAATATGTTAATGTGAAGTATCTCAGTTTGCAGCATATAAAAGCTTGGGTTTGAGTGAATGGAGAGTGTCTCTGGCATTAGCCAGCGAGAGAGCATCTGTGGCGTTAGCCAGTGTGTGAGTATCTGTGGCGTTAGATAGCGAAGTGAAATATTGTTCAGCGAAGTGCTAGCCGATTGAAAGTAGCAGCGGGCCTCCAGTGAAGTGTAAAGGAGTTTCGATATTTTACTTGAGAGTTGGCCGTGGTAAGAAACTTCATAGTAGTTTCATTTTGATTATTTGTGAATAAAGAATTACACACAGCCACGGGCTGTCTAATTAAGCTTTATCTAGCAGCTCAGCCAAGAGATCGTGAGAAGTATTAGAAGGTGACACGATTGAGCTAGGCCGGAGCCTGTGAGTATGCGTTTAGCTTTTTCATAGTATTCTCAGTTGTGTAAAATTAAGACTTGCTCCACTTCCCTTCAGCCCTCATCATTTTAATAAACTTTGTTGTTTAATCTTAAGCACTGAGTATGTCTGCATTTAACTCCCACCACGACCAACCAAACGTTATAAATGACACTCAGGATGCACCAAACGTTACAAATGGCGCCCAACGAAACATCGGACATTGTGAGATTGTGCAACGTGTGTATTTCACCGGTGAGGGTGATATTAGTGAATTTTTAGTTAAATTAGATGATTATATTTTGTTCAATAATATACCAGAGAAATGGTCACTACCCAGTTTGTTTTAAGGAGTTACATCGTGGGGGAATCGGGAGGGGTGATTTCTGGAGTCATATAAATTGGGAAGGGGTGGGACTAGATGTAAATAATTTTAATTGTCAGATTTATGACAATGGTTTTGATTTATGGACTAAAGAGGTTACCAATGTTATTGGAGGACGTACGGATTTGGTTCCTGTTCATAGGGGGACTCTTCCTCCGTGGTGGAGTGTCGTTACTCGGAGGTTGTTAGCACTTAAAAGGTATTATCATCGGAAGGCGATTAGGCTTTGTCAAGTTGATTTGTGGTGCAAATTCAAAAAATATAATGCTAAACTTAAAAAGCAAATAAAGAAGGATAATAAATCCTTTTGGGATACTATGGCTAGGGAGGCTGGTAGGGGGCCAAAAATTTATAAAATTATTAAAAGTTTTAATAGTGATCACATTGTTGAAGAAAACATTGATTTTAATTTCCCAAACTGTCCGCCAGATGCTTCTTCTCAAGCTAACTCGCTTGCTGTTGTGTTTCAGAACTCGTATGTGAGGGAGGGCATTCCCATTGATTTTTCTGGGGAGGATGGGATAGATTTAAAGTTTACTTTGGATCAATTACAAGATATTTTAAAGAAAAGCAAATCTACTACTCCGGGAGCTGATGGGATAAACATGAATTTTTACAAAAAGTTAAATTTACGGGTGTTGAATCAGATTCTTGAAATGTACAATCAGATTTTGATAACAAAAACTATACCGGAAATTTGGAAAGAGGTCATAATGCTTCCGATTAAAAAACCTGGTAAAAATAAAAATGATATTAATGGATATAGACCAATAGCACTTACTGTCACTAGCAAAAAAATTTTTGAAAAATTAATTCTAAATATATTACTTAGTTGGAGTATTGAGAATAATATCTTCCATCCTAATCATTATGGCTTTATTCCATTTAGAGATTGTGAAGCTGCTTCTTATAAAATTTTCAGAGATATTAAGAAGGCCAGGCAATCTAAGATGAAGGGGTACTTCATAGCTTTAGATATCAAAGGTGCCTACGATAATGTGTGGTGGGATGGATTGTTGTTTAAATTGAAAAAGTTAGGTTTGGGGGCTGATCTTTGTATTATAATTCGGAATCTGATACAGGAATTGAGGATTCGGGTTAAATGGAGGGGATGTTTTTGTAGGTTTTTTAACTATCATAGGGGTCTTCTGCAGGGTAGCCCGTTGTCCCCGTTTCTTTTTGCTATTTATTTAGCTGATATTTTCGAAATATTCGATTCTGTGATTCAGTGCGTAATATATGCTGATGATATTTTCTTATACGGTTTTCATGATGATATTCATTGGTTAAAAAGGGTTTTACAGGACAATATTTTAAGAGTTATTACTTGGCTTCGGGCGTGGAATCTTGAAGTCAACCCTAGCAAATGCCAAATCATGAAAATTGGAAAGTGGAATGAAATTGAAGATGATAAGTTTATGATACGGGGGCAAGAAGTCGGGTTTTTGGACAAAATTAAAATTTTAGGAGTGTATTTTAATAAACAAGGTAATTTAAAAGATCATATAGTACTGTTAAAAGAAAAAACAAGTAAAAGACTGAACACGTTCAAAGCGATTGCTGGCATTAGTTGGGGGACTGAAACAAAATACTTAATACAAATATCTAAGAGTATCATTGGCTCAGTTTTAGATGGTAACCCGAGAATATTGATGCACTGCACTAAAAAAGAAAGTAGTCAGGTACAAGTTATTCAAAATATGGGACTCAGGTGGGCTACTGGATTATCCAAATGGTGCCCTATTCCAATTTTATTAAAAGAGAGCAGGGTATGGAGGAATGAATTACGTAGGGAGTTTCTAGCGATTAAACGGACGATATCGGAATACAAACATAAAGAGTACACTGATATCCTGTCTAAAGACTTATTGTACAAAGAAATTAATAGGCTCAATAGTTATAATACTAATGTCAACGAAATGGTGATATATAAGTGGGGAAATAAACTGGACAAAGGGGTTCAAATATTCATCAATACATGGGCATTTCAAAATAGAGATTTCCCTGATGAGGTCATTAAGAATTCTTTTCATCACTTTTTTCAAACTTATAAGAACAAGGCTATTTTTATTGGGACTGATGCTTCAAAGGATAATCATTTCACGTCTATAAGTATGGTGAACCATCACACTGGGAGTCGTTTGGCTTTTCGCATCCCTACTATAAATTCGATTTTTACTGCCGAAGCCATGGCTTTACTGGTGGCTATAAAATATTATACCAGGGACAGGGGTAATTACTTTTATTTCACTGATGCTAAAAGTGTTCTAGTGGCTTTAAAAAATATACATCGTAAATCGGCTGCTATAATTACCTGCTTGAGGGATGAAATTAATAACAAAAAGTTAGAAAACTATGATATTACTTTTATTTGGGTTCCGGGACATAAAGGGATAGAAATTAATGAAATCGCGGATAACCTTGCTAGGAATGGGCCTTACAGTAATATTTGGATCCCTTGGATATCTCCTGAAGATTGGATAATGGAGGTTAAACATAATAAATTAAAAGAGATGGATTGGGAGTGGGAACAATATCAAAAGAACAATAGTAGGCGTTGTTGGAATTATGTTGATATAGGTTATCCTCACCACAACTTAATCAGGAAGTATGGCGTAGTGTTTACCAGATTTTTAACCAAAACGGTGTTTACTCTGGATCGGAAAAAAAAATTTCTCAAAGGGGGTGATGCGAATTGTAATCTTTGTAAAGAGGAAGATCAAACTGAGGAACATTTAGTAATCCGATGTAAAAAATTCACGGATCCTCGTTTAAGATTGTATAAAAAATTTCATATTTCGAGAAATGCGTCATATACGGATATTTTTGAGATAGCTGGTAGAAATGGGGGAGAATATCTCATGTGGCTTTCTAAATTTCTGGATGAAATATACATGCATTGCCCTAGGTGGGTCGGAAATGTTTAGGCTGGTGCTCGGTCAAGGGAGGAGATGTGCGTTTGATGCGGTTTCTTTGGAGGGCAGAAGTGTTGCGTTGTGAGTTAGTCTGTACTTTTGTTTATGTGTGAATGTCGGAGCAAGGAGTTTGGTGTAATATAGGAGGTTGGATTTGGGTTTTTCTGTGTTTTTCTGTTTGTGGTGTTGGAAGGTGTTAATTTTGCGAATTTCTGTATAGATATCTGTATGGCGATTAAGTTGATTTTAGAGACTTTGGTATTTTAAGAAGCTTAGCGGAGTAAGACAGCTATATAGAAATGTAAAGCTGCTCACCGGGCCAATATCTTGGTCAATACAACAACAACAACAATACCAGAGAAAAGTAGATACGTAGTGCTTAAATGCTCATTGAAGGGCGAAGCACTTTTGTGGTTGGAAAATATACGAAAGTTTTTGATTACTGATGAAGCGAAAAGATTTGAACAAACTGTGATTGAGTTAAAGAAGGCATTTCCTCCCATTAAAGATAAAAGTATTTTGAGAAAAAAGTTCTATTGTAATAAGCAGAATATTTATGAGTTGGCGTCAAAATTTTATCTTCGTAAGCTGGAACTAAAAAATAAATTAGATTTAGATATCACATTTGAGGAATTGTTGGACATTGTTTTTCCTCTTTTTAATCCAAATATACTGGACTTTATTGAAGTTAGAGCACCGATTAATTTTGCAGAAATGCATCAGATAATATCGAAGTATGAGACTCGGCATAGCTCGGATCAACGGGATTTGCGTAGCCCTCGTCAGAGACCTGTCGCGGATAGTAATTTGAGAAATGAGGGGGAACGTAATTTTGTGAGAGGGGGACAGCGATTTCCGGATAATGATTTGCGTACTAGAAATGATGGATTTGGTCGTAATATGTCGAATATTGGTAATAGGAATGGTGGTGGTGCTAATAATTTTAGAAGTGGTGAGAGAAATATGTATGGAAATAGACAGAATAGTGGTTATGATCGGAGAGGGGGAGTACGGGACAGGAATGTTTCTTCGCAAGTAAGGAGATTAACTTCGGATGAGAATTTTGAAGGTAGATCAGTGCAAAGAAGAGGTGTGAGGAGGTTGGGTCAGTTAAACTGGTAAGTGACTGTATTTCGGAAGGTATGCAGTCACAGATTAAATCGGAAAAGCCATCTGTGAGTTTGAATAAAATTACTATTAATCCGGTTGAGTTACCTGAGGTGTTAATAGTGTTAGATGATATTGTCGTTAAAAGTGTCTTCGATACAGGGGCAGATAAGTCGTTCATTTTTTTTTATTGTTATCGGAAATATTTTTCGTATAAGAAGTTGAAGAGGTCAAGTCTGGTGGTTCAGTCGGCACAGGGAATAGCTTGCGATAATAAAGGTTCAGTAGAATTGGAAGTTGAAATTCGTTCGGTTAAGACATGTTGGGAGTTTTGTGTGTTAGATGGATTAACAGTGCATTGTATAGTTGGTGTGGATTATATGAAGGATAGAGGAATTAGTTTGGATTTCTTTAAAAAGTCGTTAATCGTGAATAATGATGAGAATGTGAGTAAGAAAGAGCATGTTTCAGTATCAGTTAATTTGGAGGAGTCGGGGTTAAGTGAAATCGAGAAGAAGGAATTTAATAAGTTTTTGAATGAATTTGGAGAGGTTTTTTCTGATAAACCGGGTTTAACGCATGTTGCGTGGCATGGGATTGATACTGGTTTAAAAGCACCTGTTGCTAGTAAACCATGTCGTTATGATAAAGTTAAACAAGGTATAATTGATTATCATATTCAAAAAATGCTAGCGGACGATATTATAGTGCCAATTGAGTCTCCTTTTGCATCGCCAGTAGTGTTATGTCGTAAAAATAATGGGAAAAGTTTAGATAATCCAGAGGCATGTAGGTTTGCAGTAAATTATAGAAAGTTAAATGCAATAACGCAATACCCTCAGTATCTTATTTCAGTTATTGATGACATTTTGGCTAATATAACGAGTACGAATTATCTGTCAACGTTGCATCTTACGTCGGGTTATTTTCAGATTGCAATAAAGCCGGAGGACATACCGAAGACTGCGTTCATTACTCGGGACGGTTGTTTTACTTTTAAAAGAATGAGTTTTGGTTTATCGGGAGCGCCGGCAACGTTCCAGAAGGCCATGAATAATATCCTTAAACCTTTGATTGGTAAGGGTGTCCTGGTCTACCTGGACGACATAATTATAATGGCAGCTACTTTTGAAGAGCATTTAAGATTATTGAGGGAAGTATTTACGTTGTTAAGAGATGCTGGGTTAACAGTTAAGTTAGAAAAATGTACATTTTTGAGAAAAGAGATAAAGTATTTAGGAGTTAAAATTACGCGTGATGGTATTAATATAGATAATGAGAAAATTGAGGCAATTACGTCAATGAGTCCCCCCAAAAATAGTAAGGAAGTGGCGACATTTTTAGGGATGTTGGCTTGGTTTGCCAAATTCATCCCACGTTTTTCAGAGTTATGTGAACCGTTGTATAATTTAAAAAGAAAAAGGGTGAAGTTTGTATGGTCATCAGCGGCTCAGAGATCGTTTGAATTATTAAAAGAAGCAGTAGTTTCCCCTCCTGTTTTGGCTCACCCCGATTATTCGTCTCAGTTTGAAGTGTATTGCGATGCGAGTGCAGTGGGGGCTGTAGCGATGTTAGCACAGAAAGGTCGACCTATAGTGTTTGCGTCGAGAATTTTAAATGCAGCGGAAAGGAATTATTCGATTACGGAAAGGGAGTGTCTTGCAGTAATTTGGGCTTTGAATAAATTTCGTTGTTTTTTCACTAATATACCGGTTAAAGTCATTACGGATCATTCAGCTTTGACAAAGTTAACTAATGGAAAGGGTTTTTCGTCTCGTATGGTCAGATGGTGTTTGAAGTTAGCAGAGTATAATGTTGTTATGGAACATAGGGCTGGCAAGGAAAATGCGATAGCGGACGCTTTGTCTCGAAACCCGCATGATGGTTTAGAGGTCACGGAGGAAATTAAGTGTTGTGTATTATCTTCGTTGGTGTTAAGGTCACGAGAGCAGTTGATAAGGGAACAGAAGCAAGATGAAGAGTTTGGTAGTTTGTATCGTTATTTGGAAAATCCTGATGATGTCCCGAGCGCAGATGTGCCTATGTTTGAGAAATGGTCCCAATCTTTTAAGCTTATCGATGGTCTTCTTTTTTATTCTAAAATTGTAAATTCACGTGGTGAATTAAGAGTTTTTATTCCGGCTAGTCTTCGTAAGGCCATCTTGAAAGAATTTCATGATAATCCATTAGCAGGTCACTTAGGAATTAGGAAAACTTATACTCGAATTTGTGAATCCTGCTACATCCCTAAAATGCGGGAAGCAGTGCGCGCTTATGTCTCCAGCTGTAGCACATGCCAACGTTATAATTATAAAAATGTAAGCCCAGCTGGCAAATTAATTCCTATTAAAGTAAATTTTCCTAATGAATGTGTAGGTGTAGATTTAATCGGTCCTTATCCATTGTCTAATCCTAAAAGATATAGATTTGTACTAGTTATAGTTGATTATTTTAGTAAATGGGTAGAGTTAGTCCCCCTCAGGAAGGCTTCTGCACCTGCAGTTGCCGATGCATTTTTCGATAATTATATTTCTAAATAGGGTGCACCAATTAGGGTAGTGAGCGATCATGGCCCTTGTTTTATTTCTGATATATTTAAGGCCCTGTGTGAGAAGCTGGAGATCGATCATTCTTTTACTGTTCCGTATCGTCCTCAGTCTAATATGGCTGAACGTGTAAATCGTACATTAATTCAAATGATTTCTTCGTATGTTGGTTCTCATCATGCAAATTGGGACCAGTTTCTTCAGCATTTTGTCTACGCACTTCGTACGGCAGTTCACGAGTCGACGGGGAAAACGCCGGCTGAATTGTTTTTGGGTAGAAAAGTCATTACTCCATTCCAAAGGTTAGTTATGGTGTCAGATGCGGAAAGTCAGTACATGTGCCAGGATATTGAGAGGTTGGTTAAGGAAGCTCAGGTTCAGATGGGAAAAGCGCAAGAAAAGCAGGCTCAGTATTATAATATGCGTAGGAGGGAGTTAGAGGTGAAAGTTGGAGATTTTGTGTTAGTAGAAAAGCATTGGTTAAGTTCAAGTCGTCAAAAGAGAGTAGCTAAGTTTGGTCCGAAGTTTGTAGGTCCGTTCGAGGTTTTGGAAGTTCGAAATAATAATTTGATTGTTAATGTCAATGGTGAAAGAATGACTGTTAATCTGGATCAGGTTAGAGTTTATAAGTTTAGAGAAAATGGTAGTGAAGGCTCTCATGTGTCGAGTGGTGTTTTGCGAAATTCCCGATCCAATGAGTGTCCCGAGTCCAGCACTTCTTCATCTAATTCTTTTCATCAATATTCAAGAAGAAAATTTGGTCAAACAGCTCCAAAAACTGTTATGGAAAGTCGAAAGCCTAGCAATCCGAGAGCAAAGTATGATAATAAAAATAAGAGAACAGTGTCAAATACATCAGACTCTGTGTGCCATAAAAGACAAAAGATTATAAACTATCCCGTTCCTCCACTTATTAGACAGCAACCTTACAAACATAAATTATCTAATAGTTCACCATCTTCAGTGATTAATCCCCGGAAAAAATTTCGTATGGACACTCGTCAAACTCTTAAAAGAACTTTAAATTCCAAATTTTTGCCCAATAAGAAGCAGCATAGATCCGGAAAGAAACGTGGCCTAGGATCTTTAGTAACTTCGGGTGCGTCTAGAAAGAGGAGACAACGCTCAGATTACCGGCATCAACAGTGTGAATCTCGCCAGGGAGTGACCCCAGCGGACCGGCCAGAGCAGAGTCGTCGAGCGGAACCTACAAGTATCCCACGGCATCCATTCAGAACCAGACTGCAGGCACGACAGTCAACTGTGGCGTCACCGTACAGTTCTGATGACGAAAGATCCTTCGTACAAGGTTTCTGGGACAAGAGGAGAAAGCCATCCGGTAGTATGAAGCCGGCTAGCAGCGAATCATCTCTATGATTGGGTGATAATGTTCTTTATTAAATTTCTATTAGAGTGCATGTATGTGGTAGCAATGTGAAGGAATAGAAAGCACAGAGACTGTTTTGTACTTTTGGCCATTTTTGGAATTTTTTGACGGACTCACGATTAGTGCTTAATTGTGTTCAAAATTTGTTTGCAAAATTGTTAGTTTTATGTATGTTTGAGATTTTGGTCTTAACTGGTTTTAAAAATTCTGGATCTATTGTTAAATTGTTATGTTATCTGTTAAAAATGTTACTATATTGTTATAGTGTTCATGTGTTATAAAATGTATGTTAATGTATGTTTAAATTTTCAGAAAGTACAGATAGTAATTTGGGTTATTTTGTACACGCGCCGCGGTTCAGGCGCGCACGTGTTTTGCGGTCAAGAAGTCCTCGAGACGCGTTTCTATCTCTTGTACTAACATTTAATGAATTAACTTTCTTCTTACCGTTCGTGTTTTATGTGTTACGTTTGTACTTTAGTTGGGAATGGTTTTCGCAAGTTGCGAAGTTTTAAGCTGCGTTTGAATTTGAAATTGTATTGTATTAAAATTGAATGTTAATGTGATTTTCTTGCAGGGAAGTATACCTGTGTTATGTATTGATTCTGCTATTTTTCTTTTAGTTAATACAGATGAAGAGCATGATGACGTCATTTTGTAAATTTGATATTTTTTCATTGTTGCATAAGCACAGCGATGTGACGCTGTACGTATGTGTCCCAATTATTGTTAAAGTGGAGTTAAGTTCTGAAGAATTTTGGGAGTTAGTTCATTGGCTAATCGGTATGTAGGTATTACGTAGTAGCAGGGTTATTTTAGTATGAAGTAAATTTAATTTTAGATGAGTTCGGAATTTGGATGAGGAAAATTTTTGCGCATTGTGTTTTTTGAACTTGGTGCGAATTCTAGTATTAGGGAAGTTATCGAGAGATTTTTTGGTAAAATTATAGTTGTATTGCAATATTGAGGAAAATTTCGGAAGTTTAGTGTTTTGAGAAATTTTAGCACTCCCAGTGGAGTGGGCTGTTTTGAAAGAAGAAGTAATTAGTTTTGAAAGTTTTACGAGTTTTTGGAAGTTTTACGGAGGCTATTTGTAAGATAGAAGAATGATTGGATTGAATATGTGAATTTTTGAGGCAAACTGAGGTTTTTTGGTTGTGATGGGTTAAAGTTAATATTTTAAAAGTTATGTTTTGGTTCTAAATTTCACCCATCACTGTGTTTTTTTTACGGCTCGAAATTTATAACAAGAAAAAGTCCTGGGCATGCATTTGGCCCAGTCCTTTTTCTCTGCGGAATCCGAGGGGGGGTTGTGAGGGAGTGACCTTTGCATAAAGGCACTCTAGTGTTTCTGAGATCGTGACGTCAATAATTTAACATGTGTAAGCGTAAAAGCGACATCTATCCTCTCTTTTACTTTAACTTTCCAGTGTGTGCGTGTCTCTTTCGGATTCTGCAGTTAGCTCGCGGTTATTAGTAATATGTTAATGTGAAGTATCTCAGTTTGCAGCATATAAAAGCTTGGGTTTGAGTGAATGGAGAGTGTCTCTGGCATTAGCCAGCGAGAGAGCATCTGTGGCGTTAGCCAGTGTGTGAGTATCTGTGGCGTTAGATAGCGAAGTGAGATATTGTTCAGCGAAGTGCTAGCCGATTGAAAGTAGCAGCGGGCCTCCAGTGAAGTGTAAAGGAGTTTCGTTATTTGACTTGAGAGTTGGCCGTGGTAAGAAACTTCATAGTAGTTTCATTTTGATTATTTGTCAATAAAGAATTACACACAGCCACGGGCTGTCTAATTAAGCTTTATCTAGCAGCTCAGCCAAGAGATCGTGAGAAGTATTAGAAGGTGCCACGATTGAGCTAGGCCGGAGCCTGTGAGTATGCGTTTAGCTTTTTCATAGTATTCTCAGTTGTGTAAAATTAAGACTTGCTCCACTTCCCTTCAGCCCTCATCATTTTTAAAAACTTTGTTGTTTTATCTTAAGTACTGAGTATGTCTGCATTTAACTCCCACCACGACCAACCAAACATTTTAAATGACACTCAACGTGTATATAACGTTACAACTGTTTGTTACATAAGTGTACGAGAGAGTTATTACTTATACTTCTCTTATTATAAAGGCATTTTTTTACAAATTGTTGTGAATTTAAATGTAAAGCTAATAAAAAAAGGCTAGTAATCAATGACTTAATCTGAGCCTGTCATATTATGTTAAAAATTTTGCTTTATTCCTATCGTCAAAGCTTGAATATTTTATATATGGGCATTTCCATGCGAACTTGTTTGTCTATTACGTACTACGAGTTTTGGCTACCAGTATTTTAAAGCGAGAAAATGTGACTTAGTTTATCGAAGATATATCATCAATTGAATAAGGCGAAGCAAACTTTTCGAAAATAACGGTGGCCAACAAGCATAGTGATTTTTAGTTGCGTAACAGACAAACAAATCCGCATGGAAATGCCCATATTTTTACAAGCCAATATTTAAAAAAAACCTTAACGTGTCTTTAAAGAAAAATTAATGTGTGTTTTACTATACATAATTAAACACATTAAACATAAGTTTAAAAAGTAAAAAACATGAAATAAATTTAAGACAAAATTTAGGGTAAATATTACTTTAATCAAAAGTCATAATAATTAAATCTTACATAATAAGAGATGCGGAAATCCTCTAGAAGATTTATTTGAAAATCAGTATTTTGTGTTCGACGTATTTTTCATTAATCTAAGTGTTCTCAATTTTAAAATCTTTTAAACTTGACTAATATACAGAGCATAAATAAGATAAACAAATAAAACAGGTTTTTAGTTTTGTTTTTAAATATTAATATAACTTTAAACCGTATATATTGAACTCGGTATCAAAAGTTTCATTTTAAATATATAAGAAAATTTATATTCATTTCTATTACAGATACATATTAATGGAAAAACAATTCTTGCTCCTGGTTTCTTATTTATTTAGTGTTAAATATAACTAACTTTCTGAATCCAACAAGAACAACATAAATAAGAAAGACATATACACAATAGCTGTGTCACAAATGATACTTCTTAGTTATACATGTGTTGAAAATGCTATTTATTTTCATAAAAGAGATATGTTACTTTAGTAAAAAAAAATACAGGGATTATTTACATTAGTATAAATGGTAATGTTCCCACTAAATCAATGCTTCCATTTACTTTTATCCTTCTCGCATTTTGCTTTTAGGAATATCCATTTAGCGAAGCAGATAATGTTGACCTTGTCGCAAAAATATTCTTTCGAGATCACGGATGTTAGTTTCGAAAAGATTTCCTGGCATTGATGTTAGTACAAATAAATATCCTTTACCAAATCATTCCATTTCACTTTATTTTTTTTCCATTCGTATCAACATATTGCCTGGGATAGCAAATTACTAGCGCAAAATATTTCATCATAAAAGTTTCTTGAAATCTTTACGAATTAATTCTAGATTGTCGCATATAAAATCGTAAACTCCATTCACCATGGTAAAAAAAGTGTAAGAGTACTATTTAAGAATATCAATATATGTCCAATGGAATGTAACATACTTTAAAATCTTCAAATTAGAAATTTGAATGCAGAAAAGTTAGACATAATTAAAACTTAATGATTTCGAGCTTTCTGTTAACCTTTTGATTACAATTTGCTAAGCAATTAAGTGTCCGAGTGAGTTATTATTTATTCTTCAGTTACCATAAAGACATTTTTCTTAAAAATTGTAATGGATTTAAATATAAAAATAATTCCCAAAAATGGCTGGTAATCAGTGATTTAATCCAAATCTGTCATATGATGTTAAATACTTTATTTCATTCCCATTTTTTTTTAATCTTGATTTTTTTAAAATTTAACTATTAACTTGTAAAAATAATTAATAAAAATATCCGAAGCTGGGATATTTTTTTATATATCTTTACATGTCTAAATACTATTGTTTGTTTTGTAATGTTTAAATAAATGCATTAGACATAAGTTTAAAAAGTGAAAATACCAAATAAAATTATCACAAACTTTTGGGTTAATAATACTTTAATCAAAAGTCAGTATAATTGATCTTACGTTTTTTAGAAATGTTAAATTTATTATTTTGTATTCGATGTATTTTTGATTAATCTAAGGGAACTCAATTTTTACATTTTTTGAACCCGACTTATATACACAGCATAAATAAGATAAAGATATAAAACATGTTTTTATTTTTTTACTTAAAAATACAGATGACATTAAACCATTTTTATTGAACTCTTTATCTGGAGTTACATCTTAAATATATAAGAAGGTTTATGTTCATTTTCATTATAGACACATAATAATAGAAAAACAATTCTTAGTTCTTATTCCTTATTTATGCACTGATACATATAACTAACCATCTACAAGCAAGAACATCATATATCAGAAAGACTTATCATAAAATTGGGGTGAATAGGAACAAAACTTCCCGGTCATACAAATAAATTCATTATAAATGTATATGTTGATATTTTTAGTCGCCAATTTTTTTGTAAGACGGTAATAACTTTAAGAAGTTGGGAAATTTAGTTTTGACATATTTGCATCACTACTGGGGTATATAAAAAAACTTCAAAAATCTCATTTTTTCAACACCTTCAAAACTTTGTATGTAACTACAAAATTTTTCGTATTCTAAACGTAAGAGTGGGAATTTTTAATTAATGATAGACCTGTAAACGATATGCTGTATTAAATTCTACTTATTTCTAAACTACATAATAAACAAATAAAAAATGGCTTGTAACATCAAAGGTTTAAGATTTATAGGGTGAATCGGAACACGTTTTCTCTCATGGTTTATTTTTCTATGCAGTAATAGTTTCATGTAATATATGAGAACATGTTTATAAATATGTATTGTAGCAATATTTTGTTTGTTCTAATTGCTTGAAGAGTTTATAGGTGCCAAGAAATTACTTGGTTAAACAAAAAAGTCAACGCCTAATCCAACAGTCATGGAACAATAAAAGAATTTAAAAATAGCAAATTAGTTGCAAAAACTGCACAGAATTATTCTATGACATCCACAATGTTACAC